>JAAZQE010000185.1:0-42912 GCA_013620735.1 Clavariopsis aquatica
AGTACAGGACAGTACAGGACAGTACAACACAGTACAACACAGTACAGTACAATACAGCACGGCACAGAACAGTATCGTGCGGGCACACTCCTCGCGTCTTACGTGTGCAACTCACACACCCTGCTGTGCACGGGGAATACGAGCCCACCGCCCATGCCCATCCATCGCGTGGTGGCCAGCATCCTCACCGGAAGCGTCAAAGCAACAAAAGTTCTCACGGCCCATCGCCCCTCATTGCCATGCCCATCACTCCCAGAACGAAGCTTCCTTGGTCTCGCCCAAGGCCTGCTTGCCGCACCCAAGCCCCTCCCCCCTCACCGGCATCCGTCCGTCCCTTGACCACACTCCAACGCTCTTGGCCAACGGCTTCGCTGTGCTTGTCATCCAGCGCGCCCATGCATTATTGCCAGCAGCTATCCGTGGGCCTGCTTACGCTATTCGTTTAGTCACTTCCCATCCAAACTTGCCGTCCAAGGGTGCTCCTGTACAAAGGCCAGCCTTCCTTCGTCAAATACAGTAGCTGCCTGTTCCATCCATCTTCCTTGACGTGGATCTCTTGACTGTCACACTGCAGCTTGGAATCCTTCCTACACTCTGCTCCCAACCACAAACTCAACTTGCAACTTGCAGTTTCAAATTCCCAATTCTCAAATTTCCCCAAGTGGACATGTCGTTGCAAGCCGTCTCCATGCAGCGTAGCGCAACATCTCGGGACGCCTCGCCCGCAGCCACACCACCTTCTCCCCGACTCACGCTTGATGCGATGCAGAAATCTGGCCAAGGGCTTAAAGTGTGGCGCAGTTCACGCTCTCGGCAGACTGAACGCCTTTTTTGCAGTACAATTTACTTTTTTTTTTCTTCTAGATTCTTATCCGTGACAATCCCTCGACGACCAGAACTCCTTGGGCACGCCCTGTGCCATGTCTTGTCGCATTGCGTGCTTTTACATTCCTGGCCCCAACATCCCGCCCTGCCCATTCTCGTTCAAGCCTTTCCGCCCTTCTTCTTCAGATACTTCCCGCCAACCTCCAACCGATGTCCCTCCTTACCCTTCTCCGTTTTCAAGTCCTTCATCTTCTTCCCAATCTCCGGGAAGCTGAACTTCTCTGTAACACCGCCCTTCAAACCCTCCCACGCGCCATACGTCTTCTTATTGTGCCAGATTAGCGCGCCGACCCATGGCTGCACATTCCAGCCCAATTCCAACACCACATCTGTCCTGTTCTGCAGTTTCCCCGTAATGTCCGTGATCTGGTACTTCGGGCGCTGGTTCGAGAGATGTAGTTCGCCAATGGGATACGGTGACTCTGTCTTCTTCTCCTTCTTTGCGCCTTTCTTGACTTTGGTGCCCTTGGGCATGGGGTGGTTGTAGTGGTTTTGGTGCCAGGGTGCAGAAGAAGAGGCGAGAATAGCGTCCCAAATTATGGCTTCGGAGGCGGGTTGACCGGCTGTCGTGGATGGGTAGATGGCTTTCAGGTAGAGGAAAACCTGCTTAGTGTTCCAGTTGAAGAGGGAATTGAGATCTATGTGCGAAGTAGTGGTCAGCTATTTTGTTGGATTCAGAGGAGGCATAACAGCCTTTAGGAAGCGTACCAGCGTCAAGATCGAACTTGATGTGCGCATACTCCTCCTTCTTATAGCTGTAGTAGTGCGGTCGGCCTTTTATGCTGCACACATGTTAGAAATCTGCACTGAAATATCCAAAAAAAGATCGTCTAGAAGCGTACACCTGGACATTTCGTAGTTGTATGCTCGCCGAAGGTGCTTGTGGGTGAATAAAGGTGGAAAGTGCAATTACTGCAGCAACCGAAAAGGCTACAGTGGTGAAGAATCCAAACACATTCTGGAACCGGACTAACGCTGAGTGCATTTTGGTGGTGCAATGCGTGGTGGTGGTGGTGGTGGTAGTGTGGGAAGAGTGTTGGTGTGATTACCTCCAGAGCTCATTCTAAACACGTCTCTGGAGCTGCTGTCAGCCTTACGAGTTGCACGCTAGCCGCCTTGGCAACAAGCGTTCCCGACCCCGATCATACAGTAGGACGACGCAATTCATTACTTTGCACGGGCAAATGAGCTCAAAAAGCAGCCATCATTGTCGAAATACTACATAATATTGTCCAGGCACAGCGAGTCCTAAGGTTACACGAATACTCAACCCAAAGGGTCATCCATCCTCTACTTTCAATGGAATAGATAGCTTGACCACAAAACATCCTATGCCAAACTCATCTATATCGCCGTTGTTGTACACATTAATTGTAGCATGTCAATATTACCAAACGAGTACCACACTCGCCACCCTCACACGGTGAACTATAGGTTAACCATGTTTTACTCTTACTGTGGAGCTGCGGCAGCAGCTGCCTCAGGGGCACCAGCCCCTCCTCCTCTCGGATTCCCTCGTCCGCGGAATCCACCACGACCACGCCCACGCCCTCGATGTGCTCCACGTGGGGCATCCAAGTTTGCCGGTGGTGGCACATTATTGTAGTTCTGCGGTCGGAAGTTGGGGTTGTTCTCCACAACACCAGCGGTTGGATCGCTCATGTCAGTAGAGGTGAAACCACCACGAGCTGGCTTCGGGCCAGGTCCCCCTCGACCCCGAGGTACAAAGCTAGAATTGCCACGCGGATTTTGATTCTGAGTCTGTAAACCGTTTGAATTCCCGCGTGGCACGAAGCCGCCTCGCCCACCCCGACCACCCCGAGGTGGCCCACCATGAATTGGAAGCTGTTGTTGTTGTTGTTGTTGTTGTTCAGGTTGCTGAGAGCCATTCTGTGCGTGTCCAGTGCCTCGTGGTGCCATGCCACCACCTCGTCCCCGTGAAGCGCCATTGGTGTTTCCACCGACGAAAGCGCCTCGGTACGAACCTTGAAGAGGAGGCGGTGTGTTCGCTGGCACGAGCTGCGGTCCAGTAGGAGCGCCGTAGGCACGAGCAGTTAATGGCTGGCTTGGAGGTGGAGGCCGCTTCGCTAGACCCGTGCTCGAATATGAGACAATTTGTCTATCGGTTAGGTTTAGAACTGCCGTCATCGGCACAGTAGACCCCCTGAAAGGAGAACAGCGATCACCTAGGGACGTTCCACTCATGAATGTTGCATCGAAGACGATATCCAACAAGGTAGTTCGGGATGTGCGCGTCTTGCCAATGACTGTGCCCGAGGATCCAATCGGTACTCTCCCAGAGTCTTGAACGTAGACGATTCTATCGCCAATGCTGAATCTTTGATTCCCGAGGCGCTGCTCTGCATCTGACGGCTTCAGAATAGCGGCTCTAGGAACCTTCCCAACCTTTTGGTAAACGGTATCTTGTGTAAGAGGGTAATTGGCCTCGGCAGCTTGCTCAATCATTTTAACGGCATCCGAGTCAAGTTGCTCTGCATCCAAAGGCACCTTCTCAAAGCTCTTAGATTCAACCTCCTTCAGCCACGCGCCAATTTCTTTCACTTTCTGTTTTGCGGTCTCTGCCGGATAGAAATCGGTATCATTCCAACCATCTCCCTGAGGGTTGTTGATGATGCCCGCGAAGAACTCCGGAAACTTGAGCATATATTGTGCCAAGAGCTCCACCGCCTTCTGACTGTACTCCCAGCCATTTTCAGACTTTCTCGAGTAACCCAATACCTTCATTTTCTTCGCCTCAAACTTGAGGTTCAGTCCAAGATTCAAGGACAATCCGCTAGAGTTGACCTTGAACGACGCTGTGATTTTAGAGAGTGCCAATGGAGGCATTCTAAGCTGACGAGCAACTACGTATGAGGGTGAATACGGCGTTTCACGTTCTGCCTTCCTGGCCATCTCGCGTCCGAATTCTGGTTCTTGTTTCCGCAATTTCGCAACCGTGATGATGGCTCTGTGATCAGCGTGACCGATAACCTGCATAGGCCGACCGTACGCATAGTCTCCTAGGTAAAAGGCCCGAGCTCCGACAGGAAACTCCTCCTCGATAGGCAATGCCGCCTTCTCTAAGAAGCGTTGGTCTGGGCTAATGACTTCGTCTACGATGGTCTGAGGGGCATATTCAGCCTGTATGCCGGGAATCTCGGCATACTCCTTGACAGTGGCACCCTCATCTGTTTTCTTGAGACCTTTGAGCATTTCTACGTGCACAAGAGCCTCAACCTCGCCGATGATCATGCCTAGGCGTTTGCTATATGTGTTCTCAATCCGATCAGCCTTCCTCTTCCAGTCCGATATTTCTCTCGGGCCATGAGGGATAGCAATGGGCGCAGGTGGTCCAGAATCGGGCAGGACATAGTCGAACAGCTCATCGGATACCTTCACAACCCTCGCCTCCTGTAAGAAGGGATATCCAACATGGACAGCCTTGCCAAGCTTCGCCGTCGCATGGGCTAAATTCGAACTAACTTCGGTTTCTAGGAGGGTGATAACCATGCTCTCGTTCCGGCTATCTTGTTGAAAGACGTTGACGCCCGCAAAGTCCGATTTCCCGTAGAAGGGTAGCGTTTTCAGGCTGGGAAACCCGGCTAGGGATGAAGCCCCGAGTTTTGCTCCCTCCATCAAGCCCACGTATACCTCTAACCCATCCATGGTTGGTAGCTCGAAGATATTCTCTACGCAACGACAGTGCGGAAGATCCGGGAATATTCCTGGTAGAGATGATGGGTATACGTAGTCCAGGTCCTGTGAATATGTGAACTTCAAAGAGACACCAAACGAGTTGCGGGCCGCTTCGTCAGGTGCGAGAAGATGCTCCTTCGTCGCCATTGCCGGAAGTAGCCTACTCTCGTCGATAAAAGGAATCTTCACAACAGCCTCCCATTCCATCTTCTTTCCATTCATGTCAAGATCAAAGTCCCGTGGGTAGAAGTCGATGATTGGGGAGTCTTTGTTCGTCATCAAATCGTGATATGCAACGGGTACGATCTTTTTGCTTCGGTCAGGAAGCACACCCATCAACTGTTGATATGGTTTGAAAGGCTGACCGAGCTTGAAGTCGATGTCTGCCTTCAAGCCTTTCTTAACATCTGTTTTGTGTTAGCTCGAATATTAAACATCATATGTGACATGCTGACCAGAAATCATGGGGGAGTAGTGGTAACCGTAGAACCATGGCCATGATGCGACGCCGCGATAGTAATAGTACAGGACCCATTGCAGTCCTTGTACGTAATTCTCAGTCAGTTTCCTCAGTTCCTCTTCATTGCTCCGATCCCACTCGAACTTGGTCGTATAGTATTGGTTCTTCCATGCAAGGAACTTCTCCTCGTATTTTTTATCCAATGCACTTTGTGCTTCTTCTGGGGAGATATCGACGACTTTAGCATTATCGTACTTTTGTATAACTCGGAGAATTGCTTTGTGGGCTTCCTCATCCTCGCCATCGTCATCGTCATCGTCATCCCCTAGCTTTGGTGGGAAGGATAGCTGAAGATGGCGATCGCCATCTGCATTTTGGATAGTTTTCCATTCTAGGTGAAGACTATCGGCAAGATCTTGAACAAACTTTCGATCCGACGCCTTGAGAGTGGCTGGGAGATTGTAGGGTGATGGAGTTTTTGTATCAAGATACATGCCCACGAAGTTCTTGATCTTCGAGAAGATCTGTTGCTGCTCAGTTGACATAACGACGGTTCCCCTCTTTTTAGTCCTCTCCATTACATCTTCTTTTTCAAGACGCTTGCCCTTGAACCAGGAGGCGTCTGCGTTCTCAGACTCGAAATGACGGTACTCGACATGCGATAACTCATCAAGAAGAAGTGCTAATCGTTCCATATTGATGACACCACCTTCATTGATGTAACCTTTAGCCTTGGGTAATACTGTCTTATAAACGTTAAACATGAGAGCCAAAGCGCCTTCGTTAATATGCAAATGAGGGAGATTGGGAAGGAAATCGTTGCCGACAAAGAAAGCCATAAGAATAAAATCATCAATGACCCGCTCCATGTCAAACGGGAAGCCAAGAGCCCCGGGCTCCTTCAGCTCCTGGAATTCCAGCTCCAGGTACTCGCGTACAATGCAAAGATGCATGAGATAGAAATTTTGGTGCTCCAACTCTTTAGATTTGGTCTTGTTTTGCCGACCAAAAGTAACTTCTTCTCTAAGTAAAGAGAAATGAGGGTCATGGCTCAGCAAGCCTAACATGATAAGATCTGCATCTAGACCGTACAGACAGTGGCGACGATTGGGGTCATATGCTGGTTGTGATTTGGCCTGACGGATGTATTCCATGATTTTATGTTCGCCTTCTCCTGGGACTTCGTGGCCGGACAGGACGACCTCTACGCCCTGCCAGTCCAAGTCTTCCGACACCTTTTTATTGATGAAATACTTCAGCTGCTCGGTCAGCTTCGCCATGAATTCGGTTCCTGGAGTGATGCAGTTGCTGTCGAAAGCATCCTCCTTGGGCATCTCTACACCGTCATTGATAGCCTTTTCCCTCGCCTTTTCGGCGTCAAGAGCAGTTCGGAAACGACGGGCGCGCTGCTGGTTCATTTTGGCACGGGGGGCGACACCATCGATAGCCATGAAAAAGAGCTGCTTTGGCTTAATCTTACCAAATAGATGCTCAATGTAGTTGAAGATAGCAATAAACATTTTATCTTCGGTCATGCGGAAAGTGGGCGAGTCTGAGTCATTGTGGGTGCAATTATGAATGATGCCATTCATGTCGAGATAGAGACAGTCGAATTCTGGGATCCGATTCTCCGCAATGAGCTGGGAGATGGCAGGGTATCGCTCGGACATCCATCGAAAGAACTTGGGAACACCCATGGCTGTAGTTGAGGTGTAGGAATATTTGCGAAGGTTTTGTAGAGGTCACAGTAAGCTGGAGAATCGCCGGAGGAATGGTCGCGAGTGGCGGAGATGGTTGTGACGGGGGGAGGAGATGAAGGAAGGTATATGTGAGAGGCGCGCGCGGCGCTGAGGACGGGAGAGGCAGTCAGGGGACGAGATTTGGAGTGCAGATTCGCGACGCGGAGGTCTTCAAAGAGCTTGAAGCTGCAAGGCTCCGACCAGCTTAAGTTCGCGAGCGCCAAGAACTGGGGTTAGCCTGACGAATCACGTGCGAACGGTGCAAGCTCTCCGTTTGGGTAGTTCTCGCGGCGCGTCGTGATTCAACGGTGAACTCA
Source organism: Clavariopsis aquatica (assembly GCA_013620735.1). NCBI lineage: Eukaryota > Fungi > Ascomycota > Dothideomycetes > Pleosporales > Clavariopsis > Clavariopsis aquatica. The sequence goes on from JAAZQE010000185.1 coordinate 7,098, forward strand.
AATTGCAGTGCACTTGACAGCTCCACGTCCTACATCCCACATCCCACCCTTACACCTTCACCACTTTGCGCCTCCTAATTACGAATACTGCCAGTGCTACCATGGACGAGACAATGAGTGGTATGTATTCCTATTTGCAATGATCCTGCCCCACTGCTCACACATCGCGTCCAGATGCACCGCACGATAGCCGCGACAACGAGCTCGACCAGGTAGCCCTCGAGCAAAAAACCATTAACGAAGAGTACAAAATATGGAAGAAGAACTCCGTCTTCCTCTACGACATGATCTACGGCCGTGCCCTAGAATGGCCCTCACTCACAGCTCAATGGCTGCCAGACAAAAAACCGTAACTCTACCCAGCTTCTAAATAGTCCTGAAGCTGCGCTGACCGTTTCCAGAGTCGAAGGAACTAACAGCAGCACACATCGCATAATCCTAGGAACCCACACATCGGATAAAGCACAGAATTTCCTCAACATTGCTTCCGTCGAAATTCCTGACTATCGGGTCCCAGACTTATCCGAGTTGAATGAAGACAGGGGCGAGGCGGGCGGGCATGGCCATGCCAAAAAACCATTTGAGTTCAAGATAACGCAAAAGATAAACCACCCTGGCGAGGTCAATAAGGCCCGCTACCAGCCCCAAAATCCTGAAATCATAGCGTCGCTGTGTGTCGATGGCAAAGTTCTGATTTTTGATCGAACGAAGCACCCTCTGAACCCGAAAGAAGATGGCACCATAAAGTTTGAGGCTGCGCTTGAGGGGCATACTAAGGAAGGCTTTGGCCTGAGCTGGAGTCCTCTTCTTGAAGGCCACCTTGTTACGGGAAACGAGGACGAGACAGTTAAGACATGGGACATCAAGAGTGGCTACTCTAGGGGTGGCAATACCATTCAGCCAACTGCTACATATAACATTCATAGCGCCATTGTCAACGACGTTCAATATCACCCCATTCATAACTTCTTGATCGGGACTGCTTCTGATGACCGCACTTGGCAAGTCATCGACACCCGCCAGGACTCACGCAAGAAGGCTCTCTATACGAAGGTGGATTCTCATGCCGATGCTGTCAACTGCATTTCGTTCCATCCTGAATTCGAGATGATTCTAGCAACGGGTTCGGCCGACAAAACCATCGGCATGTGGGATCTCCGTAATTTCGACTCAAAATTGCATTCGCTGGAGAATCACACTGATTCCGTGGTTGGTCTCCAATGGCATCCACAGGACGCCTCAATTCTAGCAAGCTCGAGTTATGACCGTCGAATCTCTTACTGGGATATCAGCAAAATTGGAATGGAGCAAACACCAGAGGAGAGTGAAGACGGTCCGCCTGAGCTGTGAGTTTTCTCGTCTGCCGCCTTTATTCAATCCAACTAACCCATTGATAGTCTCTTCATGCACGGCGGCTTCACAGACCGTATCGCTGACTTCGACTGGAACAAGAACGACCCCTGGGTCATGTGCGCAACCGCCGAAGACAACCAGCTCCAAATCTTCCGCGCAGCCCGCAAACTCGTCGAGCCGTTGCAAAAGAATGTTTCTCATGGCGAGGTCTCAGACTGATCCTTGATTTGATCTATTCCTTTTCTATGATGCTGATGGTCTTGTTCATAGCTCACAGCCCCTCCCTCACGTGCCCCTCCCTCGCTACGCTGAAATCTCTGCAAAAGCCCCGATCACTCCGCTCGAGATATTTTAGTTATTTCCGGCACATTTTAAAGATCGAGGTAGCGTGTGGAGTAAATTGAATTAGATAAGGGTGTTTGGCGTCTGGTGTTCTGAATGACCTAACGAAGGCTCCTTCAGCGGTTGGGATCAATGCGTGGGCTAGTCATGTACAATTCTTTCTCAATCTCAAGTAGGTGGTCTACACCGCTGAATGCATATAATTCTCTACCATCGTTGTGTCGCAACTACCTATGGCCAATGTGAGATTTCTACAGTTAGCAAATTTATCCAACGTTGTTGAAAACTAACATCGAAATACAAAAGAAAGTGCTGCACGCCATGCTCAGGATCTGATGGCCTCACCCCACATATATCCATGTTCCGTTTGAAGATAAGCCTTCACTCTGGAATTGAGGCTCTAATCATGCATGGGACTCATCACGTCTCAGGTATGTTATACTGTGACCTAAATTTGTAACTGAGGTTTTGCTTGGCCTACCAACCGACGAGCAATAGAGGCTCACGTTACACGGTCTATGTAGTCATTGTAGGGCCGATACAGCAACACACCGACGTTGAACCCAACGATACCGTGTCGCGCATATCTGTATCATCAAGGCATAGATGCCACGAAGTTTGGAAGAAAGTTTGCATGTGTATTGTTTGCATTGCAAAAAGAGCCAGCTAGATAAGCAATCGCGAGATAGATACAGAAAAAGGGAGACCAGGTATCAATAATAAGACCAAAAACGCCTAACGGGTAAACAACGAGTAGACCCAACCCCAACCTGAAGCAAGTAGTTGAACGCCGCAGATCTCCACCCCAAGATGAAAATAAAGGGTATTAAGTTTAGGTAATGACAGCAAGGGATAAAGCCCAGGGGAGGCAGCAGTATACATCCAACGTAATAAACACTTTTGCACCGAAAATACAAGTTGGGTGATTGTTTGTGCTCCAACCAAGTAGAAGCTGTTCGGCAAACATGCCGTGAAAAGCTTGCCTAACAAGTGCAGCCCACCTTCCACCCAAGAGGAAGAAGACCTATTCCCGCAGCGGGAAGGAAGGCATTCTATCTTGGGAGTGGGGACAACTGCTCTCGAGAATAACAACTTTACACGTACGAGAAGACGAACAGCTCTAGCTACGACGGAGTTGTGAGGATGTGCTTGGAGCGCGAGAGTAGATATGGAAGGAAAGATGGCATGTTATTCAAGGCGCAACCAGGTTTGATGATTCCTGAGATTCCGATGTGGCAGCGATGATGAGGGGTTCTTCTTTTGTAACGATTGGAGTAGTGTTCTCGTCTGAGAAGATTGAAATTGACTGGAGCTTTTTCTCCTCAGATACAATGGGCTCGAGAGGTGTCGTGGGTACTGAGGCTTCGACTGACTCCGCCTTGTTCGTCTCCTCCGATGCAGCGATGCTAAAGTCGAACTCTTTTGAAAGATGGGAAGGCTTCTCAAGTGCGACATCAACCGTGACATATGATGTGGCATCCAGACCCTCGCCATAGAAGTCGGCAGCAGGGAGATCCCCCAGTGGCGAGCGATCTTCATCCATGGCATCTTGGGCGATTTTCCGAAGTCGTGGCATCTTAACGTGCTCCACAGGGGCTTCGACACCAATGTCCATGCTATCGGCCGACAATTGGGCACGGGGTTGGGTGGGGCAGAAGTCCGGTGGAGGGATGTTCTCCTTACCACGCTCCATCTCCTCATTTCTCTTCTTTGTTTCGAAATCATCGTCAGAACTGATGTCGAGGACAGAAGCGGAGTGTTCCATTAGATTGGCGGCTTCCTGCTCAATGGAATCCTCGTGAATCTCAAAAAACCATCCCTTGGGCATGGACTCCTCGATCGTAGAGGCATGGTTAGGTGTGGCAGCTGGTGTAGCGAATGTGGACTTGGGAGTGTAGTTGGGGATGGTGCCACTGAGAGCTGCATCAATTGAGAAGGGCAACGTCGGGCTGCTTTGGGCAAACGAAGGTGGGTCTACGCGTCTGATGGGGGAGCCGGTGGTACGGCGCTTGGAAAGCAGACCAATGCGCTTGTGTTTGGGAGATCCACGGCTAAGGTTGATCGGAGTAGAGTTGCTGGTGCTGGGTCGGGGAGATGCAAGGGCTTTTCGGACCGAGGGAATTGAGGGAGAAGCTGTGATTGAAGAAACCGGCTTGGATGGAGAAGTGAAAAGCGAGAACTGCACGGGCTTAGAGTACACATCGCCAGTCTTGGACTTCTTGGTTGGCGAGTTGAAGATTGAGGGGTCTACGTTCTCCGCATCATCTTCATCGAAAACCGATGCGGCTCGGCGCTTGCCAGCTGTCTGGCTTGGCTTGCCGAGCGAAGACGTCGAGGTGGGTGCGATAGCTATTGATTTCGCATTTAGTGATTGGATGTGGGACGTCCACAGGGTAAACGCTTACCATTTTGCCTGTTTTTGGCACTGGAAAGGGCCTGTAGTCGCGGGCTGCCGATTTCGGCAAAAGGCTGGCGCGTAGAGAGGGCCATGTCGCGGGTTGTTTACGGAGCGAGAGAGGAAGAATACAAGGACTGTGGTCACAAGCGACGGGTCGAATGGTAATAGGCAGCAGTGCTCAGAGCGAGTGCGGTGGGAATTGAGACTGTGGATGGCAAAATGGTAAATGGCGGGCAACGTCTGAGACGGGGGCGGTGTGAGTCGTTCCAGCAACAATGTCGGGACTGTGGCAAGAATGAAGAAGCAGTGAAGAGACGGACAGAGCGAGCCACGGCAGCGAGAAGTGAGGGTCTTGGGGAGAGCAAGCCTGGAGAAGAGAAGGAGGAGGAGCGAGAATGTGAGGGGAGTCGTCTATTTGGCGGGACGTGAGGTTCGACGCGTTCCAAATCGGACTAGCGCGTCTAGGGGCAAATCGCGACTCCGGACGCGATGTTCGCACTCCACTTCCAGGGCGCAGGGACGCGCTCCTGTTTCTGGGCTCCGCTGCAATCAATGCGTCGCCGAGGATTGGCTCTCGATGCACGTCCGCCACGCCACAAACGCGAACACGTTGCGAAAGTCGAACACTCGTTCTCCAGCGCGGATGCCTGTCTAATCTATGCGGCGTGCACTGCTCGCCCCAGCCCACACTTGGTCGCCTTCCACCATTCAGACAACCTGCAGCCCCGCCATATCCGTCCACCACCACAGTCCATCGCCATGGCGAGTCTTTGCGCTGCCAGCCGCCTGTTTCAGGCCGCGATGTCTGCACAAACCCGCCGCTAACGACCGCGTCGAGGCAGCATGCACCTGAGTTCGCAGGTTATGCACGCATTGCTGGTTTTTTGTTGGTGCGTTGAAAGAGATATGAACCAGGCCTCGTTATACACTGTTGGACTACTTAAATGCTGCTGCTCGCCCACGAAGCCGCGCACTAAGCCATTGGTCTGTATGTGTTATAGTAGACATCGTATCTCGTCGCGTCCGTTTTTCAGGCCCTTCAGAAAACCTGTTATGGGGACTTCGGTCCATGTCGCCACTGATAGCCATCTTCACTAAGGATTCCTCTGCTTCTGCCATTGGCCTTGCTTCCACACCATACCACACCACACCACTATAGCCGCTTTACTTCCATGCACTACCTCCCCATACAAGGCCTTCCCTATACTTCAATCCCCCGCGCTGAGCATTGAGATACGTCTCGTTGTCCTCATCATATCCGTTTCTGTATTGCGGTTTCTCGAACCCCGTTTCAAATGTGTCCTCGCCAGTTTGGACTTCATACTTGTCGGATTTCTCCAAGTTCTCCAAGTCAGCTTTCCAGGAGTCTTCCGAGCTCGAGGATGGCCACTGTGATGATGTGACGCTTGGCCAGGTGTCTGTAGCTACTGATACGTTAGAAGAGGATGAATGGCTCATATAGGCAGGGTATCACATACCCCGCTTTTCTTCGGGCGGGTGGTTAGCAGGAATTGAGTGGCATGGTTTAGACCGTGATACTGGCCTGTCGCTCGCAATTGCGCCCAACCAGGTGTCTCGTTGTTTTTCTGGATTTTGAGCATTGGAAGACTGAGGGACAGCTCCCCAACCACTACGGCCACCACTCATCCAAGGACCTGGCCCATTAGAAATCGGTTCAAACAGTCGTATGAATAGTCTATGCTTACCCTTGTCCACATCCACCGTCTGCTCTGTCTTCTTCTGGGGCCAGGAAATGATCTTCCGAGCCTGCTTCCTCGTAATTGGTGTTTCTACTAGAACATCAACTTTCTCCATCTCTTTCACACCGTTTTTCTGCATTGAATCGTCCTGAAAATTGACCCGCTTGCCCTTCCTCTTTTTCTCCGACATTTTCGGTTGCTGTACCTCGATTTGTGGTACTGGCATCGGACCAGAATCATACTCCCCATCGCTATCCACCACAATAACCCGCCCATCCTCTCCATATATAATAAACGTACCCCAACCACCAGGAATCCCAATCTGTACAGGGTTTCCCTTGTCCATCCCAACATCGTTATCTTGCTCCCCTCTCCATTGCCACTCCTTCCCCTTCAGCACATCATTATGCATCTCCGTCTCTGGCTCGCACACGACTCTAAAATCCCCCAACCCTCTCATCTTACTCAGTGTAGCATTAATGTCCCCACTCACGGCCCTCATAAGCGCTGGATGGTTTGGGACCATCCTCTCCCTTCGTTTCCGTTGCTCATAGAACGCCTTCTCTATGATGCCGAACCCTGGGCCTAGTCCATTGTGTAGCAGCATATCCACGCCATCATCAACAAAGCTTGAGGCATATGAGCCGTGGTCGTGGATGTCAACGGGCCAATCATTGGTATTGGTGCGATGATCGCTATGGCTGGGGAGTCTGGAGTCGATGGAGGCTCCGTCGTCCATAAAACTAGTCGGACTAAGAAGTTCAATGGGCCAAGCCATTGTGAAGCGGTTGATGCGGTGGTGTACAGAAAGGGTATGGCCGTTTAGCGAGATCTCTAATTTTTTTAGGTGCTCTGTCTTTTTCAAGACTGGGAATCGTTGATTGTAGCGCTTAGGAATTGATTGAGGTTTGTGGTAGCGGTTGTGGATGACCCAGCGGTTGTGGTACAGAGCCGCAGGAGAGCACGGGGCTTTCGAAGTAATCAATCCTTAGGCGATGCCTCTAAGGATGCAGTAACTCATCACCATCACCATCTATTGATGATTGCTGAAACTATTTAAAAAAAACACTACAAACAGCACGGAATATGTGACTTTATGAACCGTTTATCATTCATACTACCTTCATGAAGAGCCAGATAATCCTGTATTCATACATATACCTATCACACAGGCCCTTCACTCAGAGTTTAGCTTTATCTTTCATCTTCTCTTTTTCCCACTGAAGCTGGATCCTCCGCATCCGCCACCAACTCAACACGCCCATAACCCCTGCCAAAGGTGGACACACCCAGAGTAAGAAAGCCCACCACCTAGGACTGCCTCTCCTAACACCTTGCATAACCTTCTCAATATCCTTTTCTAGTGTACTCCTATCACCATCATTCCATACGACCACTCCGTTCTTAGGCCCTCTCCTTAAACACCGCTCTGCCTTCTCCCTCACAGCACCCTGGCTCATCACCCGATTCCGTGCATCCTCTTCCGTTAAATGTGAATCGCGAGCCCGGAGCCGCTGGATCTGTATCGCTGGGTCACTGACACCCACAACGAGGATAGTCCCACAGTACCTCTCCCACCCGCTCTCAAATAGCAGTGGCACATCAAGGACCACCGCCCAGTTTCCTTTCAAATATGCATATACCATCTGCTTGTACATCTCCTTTCGTACCGCGGGGTGCACAATACTATTCAGCATCTTACGATCGCGCTCTCGTTCCTCGCCTGCACCAAAGATGCGGCGTCCCAGCGCGGGGCGGTTGAGGGGTCGGCCTTTGGGACCTGCGTCTGGGAGAAGAAGATCAGGCGTCGAAGGGAGGAAGTAGCGGACTATAGCATTGTAGCCTGCAGTGCCCGGTTCGACCACTTGGCGCGCGATGAGGTCTGCATCGACGATGGGGAGAGAGTAGGGCGGGCGCGAGAGGAGGGTGGAGACGGTAGATTTGCCTGTGGCGATGGAACCTGTCAGACCGAGAAGAAGCATGGTCGCGGTGGTATAATTGGTGAATGTTAATTATGTGTGATTAACCTGCCAGTGGTGTTCTGGTGTTGCGACGCGTTCACATTGCGTGGGAGGTATGTTTGGGGTGGTGTGAATGGTGGGGCGGAAGTTGAACCTCGGAGCTCGGAACGGAGCTTGGGCCACCTGCACACATCATGAAAGGCCGTGGGTTTGGGGATTTATGCATGATGTTGTATTTAAGAGAGAGAGAGAGAGTCTAGCTTTCCTACCAAGTCTGTCATGGTGCTAAATCTCGGATATTGAGTTCTCAGATATGACCCGCATTTGTGTGCCACGACGCCATCACAGGACCTAAGGTGCGTAAAATTGCTCCGGTCTGAAATACTCGTACTCCTAACGCCGCAAATGCCTCCATTAGCATACCGAACAATGTCAAGTTTTGGATGCACGGAAGCTACCTAAACTCAAGAAAGTGTGTGATCGCTTGCTGCATCACCATTCTGCTCCATCTTCACGTCTTCCTCCCCCCCAGCCAAGACCTTGATTTGTAGGTTTGCGCCGTCCTGGGGGCCAATACCAGGCGTAACCGCTGCCACCTGGCCGTTTTCGTCGATGAATTCAAAGTTGTAGCGCGATAGAAGGTGAGGGATGGCCGAGAGTTGAGGTCCGTAACGCGCGGTGTTGTCATATAGTTCGAATAGTGGGACTGCAAGGAGCTTCATGTTCTTTGGGACGCTCAGGACCTCTGATTCCATATTAGCATTATCATATGTCCATGCGTGAAATTTTGACGTACTGCTTCGAGGAAGTTGAATAAAGTAGAGCTTTTTGCACTCTTTTGGCCGTGTAACATGGGCTGGGATGAAGGGGTACATGAACGTCTCGAAGTTCGGCCGCCACCATTGTGCCAGAGTGTCGGCAATCTGCCATTCGTCATTAACGCCCTCGCCTGTGAATTGCGTTCCGACTGGAGCAAGGCGCTCGTTCAGCCTTGCTTTGAAGCCTTCGACTTCGTCATCTTCTGCACGGAGGTAATCGCCAGGCCTTCGAATCACGTCAGTATCCGGATAAGTGCAGGCAGGGCAAGGACTTGCAGTTTGAAGAATGCATTTGCAATCTGCAACATCAATATGTGGGGATGGTTGTGCTCATGGCAGACTAGAATACCCTCGCAAGTTCTACGCATGCCATGTTCCTGATAATGTTCCTCCAGCCGCTTTAGTCGCGCAAGGACAGAAGGATCCTCTTCTGGCTGTCCATCCTTTGTTCCGAATGTGTAATTGCTGAGGGGGTACAACCGTATCGTCTTGGGCTGGTTTGCGTTGAAGTCTTTGGGGAGGATAGGGCTGGGGCGGTGTCAATAGGCTTATTATGGCTCATTTTCGGGCTCCACTTACGGGTAGGAGCTTTGAGAAGCTCGTTGTGTTATGGTGGACATGGTGCGCGTAGTTGATAAGAGTGCAGGTGGAGACTGCTGATGAGAACAAGAGCTTGAGAGTCTGTGCCAAGCGGAGGTGAATAGTGACAGGGATTCATTGGAGCTAAAGCGCACGGTCCAGGTTTACATCGGGTACCACCAAGAGATTGGCCTTCATCATTCCATTTACATCATCACACATTTACTTTACCTCCAAACGCACTTCATCGTTCACTATTTTCATGACAGTTTCTGGCTGTCAACATATAAATCATAATGAGGACAGTGCTGGTTACTGGAGGTAATTATGAATTCGCCCATTCCATGCTCTACTTCTTTGACACTCGCATCAGCGAGTGGTCTTCTAGGACGGCAGATCCAAAAGGTCTTCCACACCGATGGTTGGAAATCCATAGGGACTGGCCTCAAACGTATCAGTCCACCCGAGGTCATCAAGCTCGACATACTCGACGCAAAAGAGATCGAAAGTGTTTTAGATGAAGTGAAGTATGAAAAATAGACATTTAGGTTCTCGCAACCATATATTAATACATCGGTAGGCCCGATGCTGTTATTCACTGTGCAGCCAATCGTTTCCCAGATTCATGCACGGCCAATCCAGAGGCAGCGAAAAAGCTCAATGTAGACTCAAGCCGCGGCTTAGCTGAGGCTACGGTTGCTCGCGGTATCTTTCTTATATATATCTCGACTGACTACGTATTTTCTGGTGCTCAAGGAGAAGCGCCGTACAAGACTACTTCTTCAACAGACCCACCCAATGTCTACGGCCAGACGAAGTTGGATGGTGAGAAAGCTGTTTTGGAAACAGCTAGTAAGACGGGGGCGAGTGGAAAAGTCGTAATTCTTCGGGTACCCGTTCTATACGGTTCCTGTGATGAACCATCGGACAGTGCAGTCAATGTGCTCATGTCTCAGCTATGGACTGCGCAAAACCTTGAAGAAGGAGCCGCTAAGATTAAAGTTGACGATTATGCTCTCCGTTTTCCCACAAACACCGCGGATGTGGGAAGAGTATGTCGTGATATCTGCAAGCTCTACCTTGATTCCTCTAATGAAGGCCGCGAGCTACCCAAAATTTTGCAATTCAGCTCCGAAGACAAGATGACAAAGTGGGAAATTTGCAAAACCTTTTCAGAAATTATGGGGCTTCCACTTGACGGAATGGAGCCATTCAAGCCAGAGGCAGAACCAAATGATGGAGTAAAAAGACCTTACGATTGTCACCTTGACACCAGCGTCCTAAAAGATCTGGGAATCGATGTTGGCACCGTCGATTTCCGTACTTGGTGGTAAGTCACACTCAAACCTATGATTTCGTTCTAGTCTGTTAACCGTGCTAAAGGAGGAGGGAAGTTGGCGCATTCCGGTAGTGATTTCGAATTAACTAATTTCACTATCTACACAACAATAGAACTTTTGCATAATTGAATACCAATACCCATTCACTACCAAAGGCCATGGGACGGATCTAGCTCAAAGACTACAGGATACGCCAGCCTCCCTCGACATTCAAGTGTACCCCCCAACAGACTTTTGAACTTAATGATCCTCCTAGGTCTATTTACTAGCATAATTTTATGAGATACACTTGTCTATCGAAAATTAAGAGGTACTGCTTGTAGGTTAGAAGTAATAAAAGTCCCTCATATCTTCATACCTGATGAACTATAAAATAAATTCGAGTAAGTGCGCCCAATGTGGTCGAAGGGGACAGCGTGACTATGGTTCTGCAATTGAATCTGAGCAATATTCAACTATATGCTTTCAACGTTGCTTCTCTAAATTTTGTAAAACTAGGTAATATCAAGGTAATTCTCAACAAATGTAGAAGTCATTTACAATGACAGAATATCATACAGACAACCGCTGTGCCACATTCTTGTCCCTACATATTGCCCCATCTCACGTACCCTCTTTATAATGGAAATGCAATCGTTTTACTATAGGAAGTCTGCTCCAAAAGGCAATGGAGCTGGCGATACATTCACTAAATTAGTGTTGGTAATTCCTAGTACAAGAAACGTGAATGGACCAATGAGTAAAATGCAAACACATTGATATAGAAAAAGAATAACTATGAATAAGCACACCAATATCCCACAAAATCACCATGTTCCAACACCCCTTAAATAGATCCTGGAACTGCCACGAATGCGGCCACTTGCACAACTCTTCTATCGGTATTCCCTATTTCAATGATTGGTACAATTCGAATATTGAGTGTGCTAGCTGTGAGCACAAGTATTGTGAAAAGTGTGAAAGTGGTGGGGAGAGTGGTAGGGAATACCATGGAGACCAGAATGGGGATATGAGGCGTGGTTGGCGTGATGGAAGTTGGGCCGAAAAGAGTGGTTGGCTTGGGAAAGGACGCATATGGTAGAATTTGAAGCGCGTATATATTATGACATGGATATGGAGGAGGAAGAAAATTGGATAAAGATAGGGTTTACCCAATTGTAGGACAGCTTTGATTGTAGTATATCAACTACCGAATTGTAAAATTTGGCTCTGTCTAAATTTTATCATCATCCGATTTCCGCTTCTCATTCCCCTGATCAAGGTTCACATTCTCTAGTCCTACTAACCCAACAAGCGCCTCATCGTTAATCACGTCATTCGCCTCTGGTTTTGCATTCGGCTGCAATACACCCTCTTTCTCAAAATTTCGAAACGCCTTGGGATTCTTCCGGCCAGGCACCTTTTTTTGTTCTAACCCCGAATGATGGTAACCTCTGACCCTTGGCCCTTGACCTGTCTTTTCAGGAAGACTCGGTTCATAGAAGGCCTGAAAGGCTGCGACATCTTGCTCGAAGGTACCGCTTTCGATACTTGTGCGGACCCCGTTGAAAAAGGAATCCAAAATGGCATGGTTGTGCATTTGGATGAGGACCCAACCGAGCATTTCCTTGGCAGATAAAAGATGTTGGACGTATGCAGTGTGGTGCTTGGTGCACGCGTAGCAGGTGCATCTGCTCGTCAATGGAGTTGCGGACTCAGCATGAGCGGCAAGCCACATATCAATCCCCAGTGATTTTCGTGAGCTAGAAGTACCCAATTCCGACCTCGATGGTGCGGGAAACATGAAGTCCAGCGCGATTCCAGCGTCAGTGGCGTCTGAGATGAAAGGAATCGTGAATAGGTCTATTCCTAAGCTGATTTGGCGTAGCAATTCATGTGGACTAGCGGGTATGTGGAATGACAAACGCGGCAAATTGTGTAGCGCTTCCGGAAGATCATCCAAGAGATACGTGTCGTAGATGGCGACTCCACTGATATGTTCTACCATGTCATCTAACAAATGTTCCAAATACCACGATTGAAGATTTTGGTCAATGGGTAAGATTGGCGCAAAAATGCTGTATCGTGGCTCTCCCTTTTCAATTCCATTCCTCTTCGCAATAATGTCCCTCGTCCAAACCTCGGTCCTGTCACTCATTTTATCTTTCCTCTTGAGCCCCACTGTCTCCTGGCCAAACGGTATATCCGCCAACCCAACTACAATGTCCGGTTGCAACTTCCGCACAGAAGCTGCGTAGTATTCCGAGGTTATTGATCGGAAGCCATATGATGTGAACAAGCCCACCTCTGAGTTCGTGTTTGCGACCGGACTTGGTATCGGGGGTTGTCGACGGGCGCCGAGGACAAGGAAGGTATCTTTGGGGAGCGCGATGAATCGACGGAGAGAGTCAGGGTGTTCTATTTGGAAGATAGGTGGGGTTATTTCTGGGTGTTTCTCAATATCTAGCCCTAGGTCAGTGGTGTTTTAGATTTCTCAGAGAAGGATTATGCACAATCTTCGAGGGCTACGTAAACACCGTTGATGTTGGCACTCCGAAAATTGTCCTGGCTAATATGTGGCACTGCACCCCTTGAAGTGTTTCCGAGGAATCCTGGCGTCATTATCGTTTTCCTTCCAGCCAAAGACAGGCGGCCAAGGCGGGGCGCAAGTGCACCAGAGGATTTGAGAATGGCAAAATCGAGCATTTCAGGTGGAAGTTGTGAAAGATCGGGAGGCGACCCTTTGTTGGTCATTCTGGCCGTATGATTAGGAGTGGCGGGGTATTTGATTGTTATAGCTTAGTTGACAGCATGTTCATGGGGGATTAAGTGGATGGCCTATGCATTTGGGATGACGTGCAATTATCGTCTGTGCGCACACGTGATACCGCGTCTCCCCCTCACGTTCCTGGCTTCGTTCCACAACTCCTCACGCACTGTTAACGCAAGGTCCCTTTTATTGGAAGGTTTATTTTTCGGATCTTTAAGATCTCTGCTTAACTTGTCTCGAGCCAGCATTATGCACAGACTAGTACTCGTATTCTGCATTTATTTCTTCAACGCAACCACTCATTGTCACATTCACTACATGCATCAGGTGGAACATGTACTATGTTCCAATAGAATTGCAGATTTTTTAGATTGTATCAATATTTCTATATCTATGATTATTGAGACTCCACTAGAATCTCAAAATAAAAGAGCTGGAAACCCTTCAAGGATCATGTCTCCGTCAACTATCTCAGCATGGCCTCGATACTGCCCATAATCTCACTTCCAGTCTTACGTGGAGTCATATCTTCGTAAATGCTGGTGACCCCACAAATACCCGCATTCCCAATGATATAGCCATCTGAATCACATATATTCTGCCACTACATGATCGTGAACTTTAGGGTAATACTAAGCGTTAAAGAAACAAAAGATTGGACCTTGAGGTTTGCACAACGCTGCAGGTGTTTGAGTATGAAGTTATATGTATGGATGGATGAGGAGAGAGGGAGACAGCGAGACAGCTCTTGACGTTCTATTCTCAAGCAAGGGCAAGCAAGGCACTCGACATGGGAAATGCAATGGTTAATGTACTGGACGCTTACGTGAAGCCCACAGGCTAGTGGCGGCCGCCGGTAGGTACACATATCAACGACGCAGGAGAAGGTACAGAAACTGTAAACTGCCTGGTTCGTATCGATCCGGATCAACCAGTAAGTGTGAAGGAACTGGGAATGAGGAGGAAAACCAATGAGACGACGCGGTGACTTGGTACACGGTTTTAGAATATGATGATTCCCATTAGTGCACATTGTTAGCATATTCGCATCTGTTTGGTGACTGCTAGCAAGAAAAGTCTGTTCGTCTTGAATAAAAGAAGGGATGCCACATCGATTCCTGGGTGGACAGTAGTGTAATTGAGGGCACGAGGGAGACGTCGAGATTTGACAATAAGGAGTGAGGAGAGCATTCGGAGAGGCTTGGATCTCGGTATAGATATGTATCTTACATAGGATCGGATGGTGGGGTCCACATTGGGATTGAGAAGGCACGTTTCGCGGTAATGCGGAGTAGAAAGCGCAGGAAACAATAATTAGGCTTTCCCTTTTCGTGCAGATGCTGTTTGTCAGATGCCGACTGCGCCCCCGGAATGTGGAGTTGAAAGGCTGAGCATGCCTTGCCTAGTGGGCCACTCCCTATGATTTCCGTGAGGCTTGGGAGTCCGTGGCGAGAAGGAGTGCTGATGGTTTATTTCCTTTCCTGTCCGCTGGGTGTGCCCCCTGCGAATTTCCGTCCAGTTTAGAGAAGTTCCGTGATTCACTTGAATAAGCCAACGTCAGCGTCGGCAGCAAGCATTCATTGGCCAGCAATTATGGACATGCCCTGACTCCTGGGCTGTCCTGCCAAAGATGTCATCGGTGTTTGGTGTTTGGAAGCGCAGGCAATGTGTAATGGTTGAAGCTAATCGAGCGTAGAGGCAGGCAGCAACACCCGCTTGGGCATGTGCGGCCGTGATGGCGCCGTGGGCGGTAGTTGTCGCGCGCGCCACAACGCAACACCGGAGGTCAGACTTTCGGGCTGCTGTGCTGAGCCGCCAACGTGACGATGGCATCCTTCGCATACTTTTCCGTGGCCCAGAGGGGCATGGCAGCGTCGCGTGCGGAATCCGACATTCTGACATGCTGTCTAGTGCAGCTAGGCGAAGAACGCTTTTCTTAACGAGCAGGCCCAAAAATAAACAACCATGGGGCCGTGTGCAGAGGAGCAGCACGCTTCCATAATTGTTTCCTCCTTGGCGGCGGGCTGGCGTGCACGTCTTGGCCAGCCTGCAAATCAAAGCTGCTACACAGGACGCCCCAGTGTGCTGCCGGTGGTTCTGTGCGAGGCAGCGCCAACCGGGCATGGCGGCGAAGGGCGACGGATGGGGACGCTCGCTTGCACTGGGCGACAACGCCTGCACATGGCAGCAGACGGCAGCAGAGGGCAGCACATGGCAGCACCGTGGCGGGCCAGAGAGTCGCGAAGCTGGGCGGCGGCGGGCGGTCGACAGGCCACGAGCGTGAGGCGGCAATTGGGCGGTGGTGATGGGAGACGCTGGTGTTTCAGCCTGCAGCGGTGGCGATCGGGTGGCCAAGGACGGCGCGACGGCTAAAGCGGCTAAGCGCATGCACCGACTGGGCTAGCACGCGTGCGCTTCGGGCTAGCGCGCGCTGGGCCTGGGGTTATCGATAGGCGTTCCATGCTGCGCGGGATCCCAGCTGCCCCCTGCAGGGACCGCCCAGCAGTTGCGCGCTCGCCGGTGCACACCAAACCTCAGCCCGCTGGCCACCCTCCGCCGCCAGTCGCTGTGCAGTCGCCGTGTTTCAGAAACAAAGCCGCTGCGAATTTCCCCCAGCCTATGGTTTTGCCCGCGTACCTGCCCAGCATGGCCCGCCGCACGGCCTGCACCACTCGTCCTGCACCCCCCCATTCCGTCCCTGACCATGCCTGTCCCCGAGGCCGTCGCGCACCTCAGATGCTGCGCATGACAGTCGAATAGCCTGTGCGCCATCGCTGCGATCCGCCGTGGCTCCATGTCGGGCTCCTTGCTCCTGCGCCGGGCAAACGCCTAGGCTTGCATCTCCGTTTCTACAGCCCGCTACGGCGCTGCCCAGGGGATCTGCAGCGCACTCCACATTATAAAGGGACCTGGTATCCTCCGCAATGTTTCCTTCTCATCCTCATCGCTAACCACAGACTTCCACTTCCAACACTCTTTTCTACATTCTGCATCTCTTGCCTGCGGCAGAGTCTTCCAACTTCACACTCATTTCAGCAGCTTTTCGATTCGACTCTTGTCAATCCCACGTTCTTTATCACCCACCCCATCAATCAATCAGTCCATCTTGCTCAGCCGGTCTAGCAATCCTCCACCAACTACTCCCTCAACTCCAAGCACCTAGTAACCCACTTCCAAACCACCACCCACTTTTCAACATGCAGTTCACCGCCTCCATCGCCGCCGCCATCTTGGCCTTCACCTCCAGTACTTCCGCCCACATGTTGCTTGCCAACCCCGTTCCCTTCGGCAACGTTAACAGCGACCCGTTGAATGGCTTTGGCACCGACTTCCCCTGCAAGGCCGGTGACTATGCCATCACCACCATGAACAACTGGGCCGCGGGTTCAACACAGCAAGTTTCCTTCTATGGTTCCGCTGTTCACGCCGGAGGGTCTTGCCAGTTCTCCTTCACCACCGACCAGAAGCCCACCAAGTCCTCTGTCTGGAAGGTCGTCCACAGTGTTATTGGTGGTTGCCCCAAGGCTGGTGTCAACGGTAACCTCCTGCCCGAAGACGCCATGGGCACTGGATCCGACAAATTCGATGTGATGATCCCCAAAGACATCCCCAACGGCCAGCTTACATTTGCCTGGACGTGGTTCAACAAGATGGGCAATCGCGAGATGTACATGGCCTGTGCGCCAGTGACCATCACGGGCGGTTCGGATAGCACTGAGGCCTTTGGCGCGCTCCCAGACATGTTCGTCGCCAATGCCCCGAACTCAACCTGCCTTACGCAAGAGAACTTCGACATCACCTTCCCCAACCCTGGTGCCTCCGTTGTAGAGCTTGGTGACCCCGCCGCCAAGGGTACTCCCGGTTTCTCTGGCTCTGGCTGCCCCACTGGTGGTTCCACTCCCGTTGCTCCCCCTGCCACGAACCCTGGAAATGGACAGGTTAATGTTCCATCCCCAGCTCCTGTTCCTGTCCAACCGGCTCCTGTCGTGCCTCCTCCTGTCGCCCCTGCTCCAGGAGGCACTACTTGCACCACCGACGGCGCTCTCATCTGCATCAGCAGCACCATGTTCGGTATCTGCAACGGTGGCTCTGCCATCCCCCAGGCTGTCGCCCCTGGCACCACCTGCACCAACGGCGCCATTTCCCGCCGCGCTGTCCGCCACCCCCGCCGCCACGGCTCCAGCATGGTCCGCCGTCACGGATCTGCCTTCAAGGCTTAAATTTTTCGTTCATGATTTCAACACGCATACTCAACGCATTGTTCGCTATTCCGCATTTATCATGGAGTTAGCGTTGGTCACATTTGAGCGAGATAGCATTGGGTAGTAGCGACGGTCTTGCATATAAGTGATTGGTCAATTTTCTTTGGACATCGTTTGGTTTTGTTGCACACTTTCCTCCTGGCATGGGACATCACCTCGCCATATAGACTTCTCTTCCTTCTTCTGTTTGTATTTTTTGGGCTCTATTTATAATTCTTTCATGTCTATGTCTTGGTTTGCATGCCGAGCGTAGCGTGCCCTATTGTACATTTGGGGTCTAGTGGTTAGCCTTCAGTATCAAAATTTCCTCCCTACAAATTCTGAGTGCCTTTGCTAGTGATGTCATGCTATATTTGATCTGCCTATCCCCACTTCCGAAATCATCTATCAATTAGCAGGCCTTGCACATAAATTTCCGCCCTCACAACGGATACCGCAATCAAACATGGAAGATGCTAGTCGCAAAGCAGTATTTGCATACACAATACATTATATATGGAATGCTTAACCTATAAACACTCGAATATGGCTAGGAGAATGTTCAACAGTTAGGATAACGTGGAGTTGAACGAGTTTCGCGCATGTGCTAGCAGTCTCCAGGCAGGTGTGCACGATGTGACGTTGAGGTTGCTCGCTGACTAGCTTCCTTATTGGGTGACCCAGGCTGCCTTATGTAACGGGCAAACACCTCCAGCTCTCGACCACCGGTTTTCTCAGCCCTACGTAGTAGACAACACACACTCCGGGCACGCGACGCCGACTACTCTCCCATTCTGCCGCCGACCGCCCCCGAATTGTTACTAGGAGATATTGTTCTGTCCCAACCTACCGCGTAGAGCAGCCTCGGCCTTCGTTTCACCCGCCGCCACATTGCGCAGGGACCTACCCTCCCCTCATCACCCTCGCCCCTCGTTGCCTTCTCCTCTACCCTCTTCCCACACCTACAATTCTGCGCCACTTTTTTGTGCAGTCCGCCCAGCATGGAAAACCCGCCGCAAGATGATTTCGACCAGACCAAATACCTCGACAATGCCATTCGCGCCGTCAAGGAAAAGAAGCCCCTCCCCGAAATTGACTTTACCCTGCATACTATGGAGGATGGCTCTCAAGTGAGCACCTTGGAGCGAGTTTGCAAAGGTATAAACCTCGCTCCAGCGTTGCAGAGATATCTGCTACTGTTTCGCAAAATCAATGGATAGCTTCAGCTGACCCCGCGGTGTCTGTCAGATGTCCAAGCGCCTGCCTTCCACCCGCCAACCCAAGACCAGTTTCTGTCGCCACAAGATCGGTCGAAGCCTAATCTCCAGTTCCTTAAGCAACATTTCTATCGCGAGGGCCGCTTGACCGAAGAACAAGCGTTATGGATTCTCAAGGAAGGCACCAAAGTCCTGAAGGCAGAACCTAATCTGCTGGAGATGGATGCACCCATCACTGTGTGTGGTGATGTCCACGGACAATACTACGATCTCATGAAGCTTTTCGAAGTGGGTGGGGACCCTGCGGAGACAAGATACCTATTCCTAGGAGATTACGTTGATCGAGGTTATTTCAGCATCGAGGTTAGAATTTCCCTTGGTGAGTTGCTGTACGCTGGCTGACAATTTTAGTGTGTACTCTATTTGTGGTCTTTGAAGATTTGGTACCCAAACACGCTCTGGCTGCTTCGAGGAAATCACGAGTGCCGGCATTTGACTGATTATTTCACCTTCAAGCTGGAGTGCAAGCACAAATACTCGGAGGCGGTTTATGAGGCGTGCATGGACTCATTCTGTGCATTACCGCTGGCGGCTGTTATGAACAAACAATTTTTGTGCATACATGGTGGGCTGAGCCCTGAGCTCCATACTTTGGAGGATCTAAAGAGCGTGAGTCGGTCGCTGTATGGACTACTGAAGCTTGCTGACTATTTCAGATTGATCGTTTCCGAGAACCACCCACCCACGGCCTGATGTGCGATATCCTTTGGGCCGACCCGCTTGAAGAGTTTGGTCAGGAGAAGACCAACGATTTCTTCGTCCATAATCACGTCCGAGGATGTTCATACTTTTTCTCATACCCTGCTGCATGCGCCTTCCTCGAGAAGAACAACCTCCTATCAATCATCCGCGCCCACGAAGCCCAGGATGCTGGCTATCGCATGTACAGGAAGACACGGACCACTGGATTCCCGAGTGTCATGACTATTTTCAGTGCACCCAACTATCTCGATGTGTATAACAACAAGGCGGCTGTGTTGAAGTACGAGAACAACGTGATGAACATCCGGCAATTTAGTATGTCCCATGTTGGTGTAACCGCTCAACCGACTAACCGAGTCTAGATTGCACGCCGCACCCTTACTGGCTACCTAACTTTATGGATGTCTTCACCTGGTCACTTCCATTCGTTGGCGAGAAGAGTATGCAAAATTTGGCTTGGCCTTCATTATGACTTGACTAACATATTTAGTTACCGATATGCTCATTGCAATTCTGAATACTTGTTCGAAGGAGGAGCTCGAGGAAGAAACTCCCAGCTCTGTTGCTTCAGGGCCCGCCTCTCCACCACTTTCAAGCCTGAATATGGACCCAGAGTCAACGGAATTCAAACGACGCGCTATCAAAAACAAGATTCTTGCTATTGGGAGACTTTCTCGTGTATTTCAGGTATTGCGTGAAGAGTCTGAGCGGGTTACTGAGTTGAAGACAGCATCCGGAGGTCGACTTCCTGCAGGTACCCTTATGCTCGGCGCGGAAGGAATCAAGCAGGCTATTCACAGTTTCGAGGATGCTCGAAAGGTTGATATCCAGAACGAGAGACTGCCACCAAGTCACGAAGAGGTACGGAAATCTCATGAGGCGAGCCGAGAGCAGGCTCTCGAGAAGGCTACCAAGGAAGCAGAGAATGATACGGGCCTCGCAACTGTTGCTAGAAGAATTAGCATGTAAGTTTGTCAAACAATTTTGTCCGTCTCTTGCTTCGGTGCTAATTTCCAATCGAGGTCATCCGGGTCTGGGCGTAGCAAGAAAGGTTAACGATGGGCTTGGGATAGATGGCTCAATTTTATGAATTCCGCTGGCTCACTCTTCTCTCTCGGCTGGACGTGCCAGTGTCATCAGTGTACCAATTCGGCGTATTGCAGGCCATGGGCTAGGACCTAGAGGATATAACCTACGAGAAATGGTAGTAATTGGGCTGGTCAAATACGGGTGATGACTCGGAGAATTCAGCGTACATGATAATGGACCAATTTTGGGAATAATGTGTTGCGCATCTGAAGTATTGATTTGATTGTTTGTTTAATTATGGGTGTAAATGATTCTAGCAACGATTGCCATGTCACGTGTGTGGATCGGACCGACATCTCCGACCACCAGCAGACGCAGCTTCGACCCTTCCTGTGGTGACGTCCAACTTCTAACCCGATGCCTCCATGGGTGGCTTTCGTGCCGCGATCAACGAGCCTTCTGAAAGGAAGAGGAATTGAACGGCTATCCCTCGCTCTACATTGTCGCAATCCTGGAATTCCTCGACTGTCGCGAACCTCACTCCTCCGCATCCGTTCCGCATCCACACAGGTCTCTCCGACCGCGATAAATGTGCGACCAAACATACCACCACTGAACGGGGAGCTGCACAATGCACTCTCAAAGTTAGGGAGTGAGGCAAAAGCCTTTGTAAATATCAATAGACTTCAATTGGCTTTGCAGGGATTGGCAGCGAAAGATGCCGTGATTCGTGTTGCTAGTAAGATTCACGTAGAGGCTGAGAGCGCTCGCAGCTAACTTTGTGACTGCTCTATAGTCCTATCATTAGGTAGTCAGCGGTTTGCTCAGCATATTGCCCGATTGCTACTTGCCGACCCGCTCGGTGTTGAGAGAGAATGGGAGCGGGGATTGGTGAATGACGCCCATGATAGTAGGCCAATTCTGCTTCGGTACGTGTATTCAAGTTTGAAATGATTCATGAGAGGCTAATGTAAAAATAAGATACGGCGATGAAGCCGACGTTCATCCGCTGAGCCCTCTATACAAGACCTTGTCTATCCCGTCAAGAGTACTTCAAGCCAACCGCCTCGAAATTTTAGTCTCTACGATCAACCCTCTTGCACCAAATCCGGTTATATCCTCTACATCTTACAGCTCCACGGATCCCATTCTTATCCCGATACTCCCAGTAACAACTGGTACAGCCTCACTCGTCCCATTTCCTGTACACAAAACCCTGGTAGTTGGCGCAGGATTAGATAGTGCCATGGAATATGGAAGGCTTGTATCCAATATTTCTAGAGAGCCGATGGATATGATAAAAGTAGCTGTTGATCTGCCACCGCCTGTAGAAGATCCGGACTCGGAAAGTCACAATATATGCTCGGCGGTGAACATTGAATCAGGCACTGCAGCCCTAGCCACTTTTCGGGTGTCGATAGCAAACTCGGAAAAATACGAACAAGGGTGGTACAGAAGTGGGATGCCTGCGATATCTGAATGGCTTTTCCAAGGACTCAAGTCCTCCAATACCCTGAAACCCGCAATAAAAAGCCTAGTGGTGTCTGTGGTCGCCGATGTGGAAACGAGAATCGAAAAGGACGACACGGCTGAAAATAGCCGCCTCGCTGCCTCCGCAGTACATCCTGATACAACCGATTCGATTTTGGGCCATCTGCAGAGTTGGGCCGAAAAATCCCATACCGAACTCCGCGACGAGTTAGATGAGGCGTTTTCAGCTCCTAACTGGCACAAGCTTGCTTGGTGGAAGCTACTGTGGCGTGCTGACGACGTTGGAATGATCACCTCGGAAATACTACAGCGACGATGGTTAGTTAGTGCCGAAAAGAGCTGCATATTCCTTGCCGGACGCATGGATCAAGCTGGCTTCCCAGACAGTATCTGGAAGGTCAAAAATCCAATTCAAGGAGACACTGGCGACATCCATCCAAACCAATCACCCCTCATAGGTCCTGGGCAAGTAATAGAAAAGGCTGACATGGAAATTTCGACGATTGTCCGCACACCCCAGCCATGGCAAGCCCAGATTGCTCTTAGCCGCACGGAGCTATCCCTCATCACGGTTCCCCATCTTCAGGCACTATCTCAACGCCTTGTGCTCACAGCCTTGTCTACGGCATCCGTAAGCTCTGCTCTGTCAGTTCTTCTCTACCTTTCTGTGCCTACATTTAGCGTCTTCGAGGCTGGAACTATCGCTGCGCTTGGGCTAACGTTTTCTCTCCGCCGGTTGCAAAACTTGTGGGAGAAGGCGAGGGAGACGTGGCAAGCGGATATCAGGGAAGAGGGAAGGAAGACGCTAAAGATCACTGAAGACACAGTCAGACTAATTGTGCAGAATAACCAGAAGCCCATAGAGGAAGCTGAGGGTGTGGAGGAGAGGAGGATCGCGAAAGATTCCGTGCGAAGGGTTCGTGATGCTTTGACGAGGGTGTGATCTATCTGTAATTATATCCTGCATGTATATTGGTGTATCATATTTCAGGACGGGATAGAATACGTTGAACGCCAAATGTATAAAACTTGCAAAAGCAATTGTGTTTGTCATGTATGTGAACGGAGAATTGTAGGGCTTGTTTCTGTACCTTAATCATCCTTTTTCGGCTAGCATTAGTTTCAACTAGATACAATACCTCTTTCTAGTCTCACCACCGTTCTGGAGAGACTCGGTTTAAAACAAACCTAAGTTCAAATCCGCCATATCGGAGCTGCAATACACACCCAAGACTTCGAAAGCCTGCTTCAGTGATGCGACCACTGTGTCTATAGACATGATATTAGCAAGGCGGCAAAAGTGGAAAACGCTGCTACTATCAAATCTATCGACCTTGAAAACTGGAGCTGAGTAAGATAAGCCATCAACGATGATAGTCAAGAACACTTTCTGAGCTGGAGCTGGGTCGGATGAAGATACCAAGTAGTATTTTAGTAGTTTCCTAAAGAGAATCGCAAACTCCTCATTAATGTTGTTTCTATTAGATACCCGACACCACATAAGAATTTGAAGTTATGTGATAACCTGTCACCGTACGATGATCAAGAGGTTTAAAGTCCCCCGACACCAGCAGTTCCAAAGATTGAATAATATTTCCACCAGATTTACCCCAAGACTAGACTGCTCAAACGGAAACTCTAGCTATAAAAACGGATAAATGTAATTAGAAGCATATCTACCAATGCTTATCAAGGCACCCAGATTCCTAAGCGAAAAAATTGGCTTTCACTTCCCCCATTTGACCTCCTTCACTATTTCCATCCTCATCGCTCTACAGTGAGCAATCTCTCACTGCTTCGTCCCAATCCACACTTCTTCGATTCTTCCACATCAGCCATGCTACCGCGATGCCTAGTGCCGATAAACTCCAAGGTAGTAAAAATGTCAGATCATGAGAGGAGAAGTCATCAGTGATGATAGTTGTGAGGCTAGTGGGTGGTGCCATGGATTTTATGAGAAATTTTGGTTATTGCTCTACACCAATGTTCTAGGAGGTGAAAGCCAGAAGATATGCTGAACCCGGGATGAGGTTGGAAATTTGGGTAGAATTGGAAATGGTTCTGGATAGTGAAAAAGAATAGTTGTTTGAGACGTCACGGCTTTCGTATTATTTCCAGCTAACTGAATATAGGATTGTGGATCGCGGGTTATGTTGGGTTTTATTAGGGATGCGGTTTCCCTCACAGATCAGTTGAAAGGTAGGCGTTGGTAGAAGTCATTTTATGATAGGGTTGAGAAGATTGGGGTTGACAAAAACGCCAGTAAGGAAGAGAGAGGCGACATATTCATAGAATAAAGAGATCTAGGCAGTTACTTTTGCAGAGACCTGGTGTGTGGGCGAGGGTGCCTGAGGCATTGTGAGGCGCAGCATATGGAGCTGGGATAACACAACCGTATTTGCGAGAGGATTTTGCTATCATTTTGTAGTGAGAGCTATCTCATTAGGAACTGTACTATTTAAACTATGTTATGCCTTGGTTCTGTCATGCAACACTGTTATGCCATGTCTTGAAAGTAGCTTATTCCTCTCTTGAAGTATGCCTAAAGTGTGAGAATACTCTCGCTATATATTTCTTCTAGCAATCCTGGAATGCTAATCGCTATCCAAATTACCTGCGAGGATCTACGGGGGGGGGGCTTAATGAGGCCATTGGAACCTGTGAGGAAGTACGTATCATACTGAATATTGTCAAGGTAGACAGATGAATATAGCGCAACGTGGTAGCCGCGATTTTACTGGATCATAATTTAGTATGTATTCCCTTGGAATCAACTGCACCTTTTTGTAACGTTGCTATTGCATACACACCTTCATGTTCAATATTTTTCTCCTTCCCTTAAACTGCATTGACCAAGCACTGGCTCACTTCTACAAGCACTCACTATGAAATTCTTCTTCAAAGAGTCAACAAGCTGACCCATCAATGAAAAATAACACACTGAACACAAACTGATTACAGCTTGTGATAGACCGCCCCAACCTCGCGGCCCATGATGACTTCACTCCGGACATCTCATCCGTCTCAGCTTAAGGAGCAAACCGTTGTGCGATGGTATGCAGAGCCTCTCTTCAGTGTGACAAAGGAAAGTAAGAGAAAGAAATAGAGAGAGAGAAAGGAAAGAAGATACTTAGGCTGGAAGCAAGCTACGTCGGGTTGGAAAAGAGAGAAAAAGGTGGTGAGAGAGAGAGGGAGAAAGGGTCGATGGGATTTAAGTAGAGGCGCAAGTGGGCCCGGAATAACAACGGACCGGAAGGGCACTCGAGATTACTGAAGGCGGTAGAGAAGTTAGAAGCCGGCAGAATTAGAAAGTGAAAGAGCAGAATGATTCTATGTGATCTCGCTGGTACTGCCGGATCAACCTCTGGGAAGACTAGAAAATGTAAATTTAAGATCTCAACTGGGTGACTCCCGCTTCGACCTCGACCCAGCAGCTTTGGTACAATTGGAAGCAACCGCAGCATCTACCTAGCCACACTGAAGAAGCAACACACACTTCCAAACCATATATTCTTATCCTGTGCCAACTAGGAGCGTTGAATGTCAAGGAGGAGATTTATGGGGCTGATTATGCGAATGCGGCAGCAGAGTGAATGTCATAACACGTGAGCCGTGGCTGATCGGAAAAGCAAAACTGATACCGGTATGTAGCCAAAAAAATCACTTGGCATTTGTACCACAAAACTCTCCGTTTTCTTTCTTGACAACAGAAACCCTGCTATTATTATTCTTCGCACCTGTGTCTCTATAATAGGCCAGCATCAGAAAAATGGCTAGAACTGGATTTTGTGCAGTTGGAAAGTTGTTGTAGAAGGCAGGATCAACTTAACTCACCGAAATATTCATTTAGGAATAGGCGCATGAATTTTTCAGATGGATATCAAAGTCAGTCTTACCAGAAGTCATCAATATTCAGACCCCATCCTCTCAGTTCTAATCGGAACCATACTGGGGTAGGTATTTCACGGGTTTATAGGAACCGTGGTGAATTTTAGGATCTGATGGTAACGGTGTAGGGTGATAAATCGAAACTTTGATATATATAGTTTGCCTTGAAGTTTCAATAGACCATTCGTTTTTTTTACTCCTTCTCCAATTTCCTCGAACGGAGACTATAGTTAAGGATAAAAGCTGGGTTTTGGCTCTACAACTTATAGCAATTAAGGTAAGCTATCGAACCCAAAGAATTTCTACGACCACTACACGAAGAACACGGGATCAGTGTATTTAAGCGAAGACAGAATCTTAGTAGTTAGTTAGACCTGAAGCTAGCTTCATATCCCCCTTGCATCGCAGAAGCGTGTTCGGGCATCTCTCTGATTAAGTCTTGGCCTTAGCGTTTCTCCAGGTGATCAATATAGTACCCATGATAAGGAATCTAAAGTTTTGTTCTTCCACTTGGTTTGAGTAAATGCACGAGTTTATGATACCCGATGAAGTGATCCTCAGGTTTTGATCTTTTCAAAAGATTGCTATCAGGAGATTGGAACCTTTAGATATTCTACAAAGACCTCATGACTAAAAATTCCTGGATCTTCTTTTTGGTCTTGTGGTCTAGATCGTATTAAGTTGTTCTTGTATCTGTAAACGCTGTAGTACCACCCGTGCCCTTCGCGCCTCATCAGTTACTTGGTGGTAGGAATTCAGTGCTGGAATGCAATGAGAGGACTCAAATATAATTTGGAATGTAAAACCTGCATACACGTATCTCGCTAAATAATGTTCGTGGTTGTTATGATATCCACATTCCAAGGCTTGACAAGGGAGAGAATATGCAATGCAAGATACATTCCTAAGAACACATCTCTGTCAGTCCGCTAACATTATTCTCGAAATCACTTGAATTAGAGTTAGCGTCACTCTAATTTGCTTAGGTTTGTTTTGATCTTAGGGATGAAGAATTCCACCACAGGGGTATAACTACATAGCCTTTTTATCCTACACATTGGCTAAGTCGTATTTCCTTTCAGTCACTCCTTTTAACCCATACACTCGTTCAATTGGCTGTATTATACACTGTCACTCCTTTTGTGTCTAACAAACCGACACCATGAAAGTCCTTTTGATTGGGGCTTTGTTCTTACAAGCCCTAAATGCACAAGTTTCTAAACGTCCGGTGGGGAAGGGTACTACTCCTCAGCCTCACGTTCGACCTATGCTTGAGCCACTTTCTACCCCCAAGCCCACCACCACCCCTCCTGCGTTATTCGGCTCCCGCATCGGATCTTTTGCGCCTGTTGTTCCGAATTCCAATTTCAGTAAGAAATCAAAAAGAAAAGGGAGTTCAAACTCTGGTGGTCCAGTCAAACTTCCACCCTACGATGACGATCAAGACGGCGTTGGCGACTGGGATGGTGAAGACTTTGGTGAAGACTGGGATGGCAAGTTGCATGGAAAAAAGGGCAAGAAGGGAAAAAGTGATAAACACCATAATCACTCCGACTCTGACTCTGACCCCGATGACGAGGACGATGACTGTCCTAAATGGTGCAAGATATATGATTCTGGCCCTGGGGACACTGATGTGGAGGATCCTCCTACTCCAATTATCAAGAAAGGAAAGAAGGCTAAGAAGGGAGGAAAGGGATCATGGCAGGCAACATCTTCCGATATCCCAGAGCCAGAATCTTCTGATTACTATCCAAACCATCGATTTGCTGCTCGCGCACCCACACCGACCGGTACAACAGAGCCACAGGTTCAAGGCCTAGGTGGATTCAAGTGGCCAAAGAAGAAGAATGGCGGCCGACCTAATCAAGACTCCGGTCGACCTCATGGAGATGATCGTGTTGATGGTGAGGGTGAAGATGAAGACGACGATATACCTGACTGGTTGAAATCGGGCAAGAAAGACTCCAAAGATTCCAGGAAGGGAAAAGGAAAGGCAAAGAAGAAGTGTCCCAAGAAGTGCCGCAAGCCTCATCACACATCCTCGGCCAAATTAACTTCGACAACCGCGGGTCCAATCGAAACTTCCACCAAGCATGGAAAGAAGACTAAGACTATCACTAGGTATAAAACTAAGACCAAAACGCCTTATCCTCCTTACACCTACACGCCCCCAGCTACCACCAAAGATCCTGTTCAACCTACGAATGAGCCAACCACCTTGGTCACTTCAATTGTGGAGCCCTCATACACCGGTGAATCAATCGCCAACATTTGCCCTAAGCCTTGTGATCCTTTCAATCCTGCAAAAAACAAATGCGACGTTACAACTTCTTGTGTCACTACTGGTGGAAAGGGCTACTATTGTGCATGCCGGGCAGGATACAGGGCAGATGGCTATGTTGCCACGGACTTTGTGCGCCAGATGAAAGTTCCTGGTCTGCCGTACGTGTTTGTCCAGGAAGGGTTGACATGCGGGACGCTTTGTGGTGACCAAACTTGTGATGCGGTCTTGACCAGGCCCAAGTGCAAGTAAAGAGTGTGTTAGTGATTAAGATATGTTAGCTTTTCTTTTGTCGATTTCCTCACGAGGATTCGCAGTCATGTTGCCATAGATGGTATTAAATTGGAAAGGGGGTGTGATTTGTGTAATTTGAATTTGCTATTTCCTTGGTATGCTTGCTCTTTCTGACGGCTAATGACATAGATATGTTCGTAGTCGGGCTATATTGATGCTATAGTTTGATGTTACACAAGTTCGTGCATATGATCCAGTGGTTCAAAACCTGGGAGGGAAATAAACGCGTGAGGCGTTTGTTCCACAATGTATCCTTAGACTGTTGTCCATGAAGTGAATGGCACAGGTTTAGGAAATGTAGTTAGTGATTGTCTAGATTGTCTTGGCACCGCCACTTTTCCTCGATTTCAAAGCGCGCATCGCAAACCACTCACCACCATGGCCATGACTGTGTATTGCAAGTCCATCTTTACACACCAACCGCTCCTCGCCATCTCCCTTGCCCCCGACTGATTTGCGCGACCATGCCTCTCGAGAACATCCAAAACATCGTGCTCATCCTATCCGGCAAAGGCGGGGTCGGCAAATCTAGCATCACAACTCAAATCGCGCTTACGCTCTCGCTTCAAGGCTATTCCGTCGGTGTGCTCGACGTAGACCTCACGGGGCCATCGATACCGCGATTCTTTGGTGTGGAGGAGGCAAAGGTGCGACAGGCACCCGGAGGATGGATACCAGTCCCTGTTCATGACGGACAGACGCTTGCGCCACAGGCACGGTCTACGGCGAGAGACATTGGCGCACTGTCTTGCATGTCTTTAGGATTTATTCTCGCTTCCCGCAGCGATGCTGTGATTTGGCGAGGCCCAAAGAAGACGGCCATGGTGCGCCAATTCTTGACCGATGTGCTATGGCCGAAACTCGACTTCCTACTGGTGGACACTCCACCTGGGACTTCGGACGAACACATCTCCCTCCTCGAGACCCTTCTTAAACAGACGGCGGCCTCGTCTGCCCCACGCAACCAGCTTGCCGGTGCGGTCGTCGTAACCACCCCCCAAGCTATCTCCATATCGGATGTCAAAAAGGAGCTCAATTTCTGTAAGAAGACGGGAATAAGAGTTCTCGGCGTTGTGGAGAATATGGCAGGCTTCGTGTGTCCAAACTGTAGCGAGTGCACAAATGTGTTTAGCAAGGGCGGGGGTGAGGTCATGGCGAATGACTTTGAGGTCCCGTTTCTAGGAAGTGTGCCGATTGATCCTGCATTCGTGATGCTGATTGAGGAGGGGACGAGGCCGGTGTATCCAAAAGGGACGCTGATTGAGGGGAAAGATATGGGGTCTGAAGGGCCAGCAAATGGAGATAAAAGCGGCCTCTTGGTTGACAAGTATCGGGATTGCTCCCTCTTCCCGTTATTCAATGGGATTGTTGAGAGGTTAGTTGTCGATGTACATGGCCGGAATTAGGGAACGGGTGTTGCGTAATGAGAAGGAGAATACCACAATAGAAGTCTAAACGTTAGATAGATTGAGATGTTAGATTGAGATGTTCCCGGCATCATAAATTACGTGTTTACGGCTTTCCGAAGCTCATGATGTTCGGACCAATATTCTCTAGTTTGCATTATATTTTCGTAATCACTTTTCTTGTTTCTCATACGTTCCATGGTTTTCATATCTTGCATCTCTACTTCAGTATCGAATTCAACACTGATGTCTTTATAGCAGTCGTGGTGCGAACGTTACTCGTCTATATCTCCCTTCAAATAGAAGCATGTCACAGTGACACAGCATCCATTACTTCCACATTATCCACATCTGCTACCTTCGACTTCTTCACTCATGACATCACACTCTATTTCTCAGTCCGTCGCCACCTCCAAATCTTTACCTTCACTTCACCTAAAGAGTATTGCCACAATCTCTAAGAGTGCTCAGAAATCACCGCACTTCAACACTGAACACTCCTCATAATTTCATTCTTCTCTCACGCCTTCGTCTCAACTTTTCTTTTCCTTCTTGCGGCACATGCTGTCTTTCCACTCATAACATGTGTCATTCCTAGTGTTAGCTGAGATAGCTTCGTGCTTCACTACCGCGTAGTCCACGTCATGTGTCCAAGATCTAGACAACGAGGTGAGACAGTTCTCGCGGTGAAGGTGAGTTTGGATTATATTTATCAACGAAGCTGTAGTGACTGATTTTGTTTCGGAGCTAGTACGATAACAGCAGGCCTGACGCCTGTTCGGAGCTTTCTAATCAACACCCCTACGCCTCGATCTTGACTGCAGTTGCAATAGCCCCTACAAGCGTGTGCCGCGGTCCTTTCAAGACTACTTTTGGACGCGACAATAATGGAACCGTTGCCATTATGCAACGGGCTCTGGGCCGGGGGAAACAACGATACCTCAGCCACGAACAGCCAGAACGCGAGCCAACTTGAAGGAGCCAGATTTAAGCCAAATGAGACGAATTTTCTGGCTCGAACACTCCAGCAAAGTGACCAAATAGAAATGACACCGCAACACATCCGTGATCCCACACAACTAGGAACAACCCATGGCCTTGACGTCACTGCTCAATTCTCCGATAGAGTAGGTGCAAGTTTGAGCCAACCTGAAGGTATGGAGAATGACCAGCTCCAATTCAAGACTCATAAATATATAGATTTGGGAACATATGGAAGCGAGGAAGAAGATGATAATCAAATCGGAGAATCTCAAGAGGGGCATAAAGCTTTTCCTAATCTGCAACAGCACTGCCATGATGAAGTCGGGAAGATGCAGCTAGGAAGGGTCCAGGGCAATGATTCTCAGAGAAGTACAAAGATGTTCCATCACGGGAACTTTACGGATACAGACATGGAAATGCAGCTTATGGACATGGACCAAATGTTCGACTACGCCAGCCAGTCCATATATTCTTCGAAGCACGAAGCACATACCGACCCAAGTTGCAACAAAACGTCCAGAAAAGTACAATTCCTCGGCAGTGAGAGTGAGCCAAAGTTCGTGGATGCTCAAACCGCGAGTCTCTTACCGTATGAGCAGCAACATCTTCAACCGAGTTACCAACCAAATCCACCAAGGACAGAATATTTTGACGTCCCATATCAGCGTGCGGCTTTAGTTCAAGAATACCTCAACTCC
Organism: Clavariopsis aquatica; assembly: GCA_013620735.1. Classification (NCBI taxonomy): domain Eukaryota; kingdom Fungi; phylum Ascomycota; class Dothideomycetes; order Pleosporales; genus Clavariopsis; species Clavariopsis aquatica. Next base: position 38,632 of record JAAZQE010000185.1, read on the forward strand.
ACCAGTCCTCGAAACCCCGTGCAAAGTGCCGAAAATCATGGATCCGATAATCTCGGATTCGAATCCGCAAACTTGTTGATGCATGGCCAGGATCGTGTCAAACCCCCTGGTGATTGTTACTACATCGAAGGAGTCCATAACGCTAAAAATACTTATGGGATCCCGGCTCAAGGTACTGTGGTCCGGCAGGATGTAATGGATGAATCGTCAGCAAACGCTCTTTACAATAGCCCAAGTCTAAAAATCTCGACCCCTCCCCCGACTAAACATTTCTTAAATATTCCAAAAGGGGTCAGCATTTCAGGACATCCCCACCTATCTCAGAGCATTAGCCACCCATCAGTATCATTCAGCAACGTCCAACGTGGGGCCACCAACTCCCCACCTGTGCCTACCGAACAGCAAAAGTCCGAAGTAATCGATCTATATAGCGACGGGAGTGATTCCGACGATGAACCTCTCCGGACCCGATCCCAGCATTATGCAGCTTCAGCGGTGCCACACGAGCCTGCTGAACCCACTGACACCGGATTCGACTTTAAGCTCCCCACTCACGAGGCGCTTTACGAAACGACCAAAGACGGGCAGTCAATTGCTAAGGTATCCATCCCCGGTCTCGTGCGCGAAGGTATATTCCTCTCACCCGACCATACCGAGCTAGAGTACCAGCTTTTTCTCTCCGTTTTCCTTCCCTCACACCTCAACCTCGAAACACCGGACCCGATGCCCGCCGTCGCAGTGCTGAATTTCCACACCATTGCTATCCTCGTCATCGAGGCGTACCAGTTGATGAAGGACGAAGATAATATCGAACCAGAAGATGCAGATACTGACGAGATTTACTTCCGGGTCATTGATAACTGGCGTGTGGGTATGATGACTGGGAAGGACGGCTACAAGCTCATCCGCGGCGTGCAAGAGTTCTGCGATATTGCTCTAGATCTGGTGTTCTGGATTAAAGAGAATGGGCTAGTGGTAAAGAAGAAGAGGAAGGAACGGAGTGATAAGGGAAAGAAAAGACTTCCAAAGGATGGACCAGTCGCTACCGAGGGAACAAGTATGGGACTGCAGACAATCGTACCCACAGGGATGAAGGTGAATGAGATACAACCGAGGAAGAGAGAGAAAATAGCAGCGAAGCCAAAGAGGAAGCCGGGAGGGCCGAAGAAGGAGTCAGTGGGGAAAGTGACAGTGATCCAGACTGGCCGGGTCCAGAAGAAAAGGTGACTCAGGGAAACATGGGCATCGAGTTTAGCATCTACAAAGTTAGATGCGATGACCACTCAGTAAGTTTTCAGCTAGTTTGAATGTTTAGATATCCTTGTAACTGACCCAAGTATTTCGCCCCCAGATTCATACAGTAAGCCGAAGCAAGCCAGACCGGATTTGTACTTCTTTCATGCGAACACATAGGGTACTACTATGCGGAAACTACCTCATCATTGAGAGTATCCTTGCTCTAACTGTGGTTCTTTGGAATATTCTTCTTCCTAAATTTTAGCTAGATTCGAAACTAAGTTTTCAGGAGTCTCTGCATCATCTATTCTCATCCCTATCGGGCTCTTGTGGACGGGGCTACTATCTATCTATACCTATAATTTTATTGCACATCTTCAAACTATATAATTGTTCTAATTATAAAGCGTATGAGTTTTATATCCTCTTGTGCTGCTGGCCTGTGTTATTGTCATGTCCCAATCCTGTGTCGGTCAGATAGGATGGATAGGAAATTGACCCGGCGACTTCTGGTATCTTGATGGGCCTACAAAAGCACTAACAGGCAACCGGAACTTTAGTGGAACGGGCGATTTTACTGCTCTTGTCAAAATGCAGGCCATACATAACTCCTCTCGCTCTTGGGCTGTTCTATGCGGTTAGTCTGCGAATTGTTTGCGTAACATAACACCAGGAAGGTGTGCGGGATATAGATTGATGGATCGAAGGTCCCCAGTCGTCTAGAAGTGAGATGAAGGATATTAGCCCTGAACATGGGAGAGGAAAAAGGAGGTATACTGCCTTGGCCGGATCTTAAACAAGTTGGGAGCGAAAGCAAGACATATTGGCTTAATTTATGAAGAAACAGTACATATCTGAGTCAAAGATAACCGTGTACATGCCCAAGTGCAGCTGTAGCTGAAACTGTAGAAATTCTCAAAAATGACTGAGTGGTTTTATAGAGAGTGAGACAAGATATGGATATAAGGACACAAATGAGTGAATGAAAGAAAAAGAGATCAGATGTCGCCTCCGAAAGACTAGACTGAGCACAATTCCCAATCACATCCACACTTTCTCTCCCAGCCTCGGCACTGCTCCACCTTTCCAGTCCTCTCTCTCGTAGTACCTAAAGACAAGATCATATCCATCTAGATCATGAACAATTCTATCAACCCTCCTGTAACCCTTGATAGCATCCATCTTTTTGCTCTTCTGGACGCCTTTGCCGAGACCATCCTCACCGATCGGCTTGGCCTCAAAGATGGTAACACTGAAGCGGCCGGGTTTGAAGATACCCACGACGTGCTCTACTACCTCTGCCGTCTCACGACCACACTGGCGAGCAGGCACATTGGTTTCAAAGGAGGCATAGCTGCACTGAGGTTCGGGCGTCACGTGTACAGTGAAGTAATGCGTAGCATCAGACCCTTTTTTGGACCCGTTGGGGGCACCGCCAGGGGCCGGGATAACACCATTGGCGGAAAACCCGCAGGGAGTGAAGAGGTAGGCATCAATGCGGGCATCTGGATACTTGGAGGTAGGATACACGTCAGCCAAGCCACAAGTCTCAGAGACAACTGTGCCTAGGGTATGACCTTCGGTTGTCAACTCCTCGGGGAAGGTGAGTTCATCATCATCGGAGCTGAAGCCTGAGTGGTCGGATGAAGTCTGCTCAAAGACATCAAAGTTCTCAGAGTGAGGGCGGGTGTTGACAGCCGAGTTCAGCACCGTGGATCCACCAAGGCTCTCGCACTTTTCTTCTACAATAGCGCCAAGGGCCTGAACAGCATTTTTACGAGCTTCACGAGCCTTCTGAAAAAAACGACCTTCCGCGACCGCACTCGCGTCCTCGAGATAGAACTGACGGGCATTCGTCTCATCGAGGTCAGTCATAAGGATCTCCAGGGTCTCGTCTTCCTCTTCGTCTGTTGCCTGCTGTGTCAACAAGCGCGTGGGGTGGCTGATGAATTTGGTCTCTGTCTCTGAGAATTCGACCTCGCGATCTGGGCTGGCAGGCGGGGTTAGGCGGGTATCCGGGCCGGTGGTGTAGAGATACCAATGCTCTCCGTTCATTTTTCCAATCATGTATGCACTGCCACCCTGGAACTTTTCGTCTAGGAACCGAACTTCATCCCGCCAGCTGCGATGGGGTCCACGCTGCTGGTCTGGGAAGAGGAAGTTCTTCCTGCTGTAAAAGATACGGTACGGGGTGGCGGCAGCGGCGATACCGCGGAGTGGTTGAGCCATGACATGTGGGAAGCCGGCATCGAGAGCAGCAATCTCCAACAAGCGAGGAAGACCCCAAAGCAGAGTCGTGGTACCGCAAGTCTTGAGAACAACCTTGTTGGGGAAGACAAACATGCTAGACTCGGAGAGGAGATAGGCATCGACATGCTCAGACTCGATGATGGACAGGACTTTGCAGTTGACGAGGTCCAGCATCTCCTTCCAAGTATCCGCAGACACAGCCTTGAGTCCAAGCGGGCCCGCCTTCCCTGGCAGGTCGGTGGCAGAGGCACTGAACCATACTTCTAAGAGCTTTTCGGGTCCTTCAAAGGCATTGCTAGAGTCGAGATCAATTGTGGCCTCTTTATTGATGGTTAGATGCGGGGTTCCAATGTGCGAAGACGGAGACGCAGTGTAGTGTTGGGGGATCGCAGTATTGACCATCTCTTGGAAGCTTGGGGAGCAAGTACCCGATGACTAACTTGATTTGCAGTTGTTGGGTTCAGGATTCAGTGCAGAGTGGAAATGGGTTGTGGCTGTGAGGCGGTGAAGCACAATCTGCCACCCAGACGAACAGAGCGGTGTCCGCCTGAGAAGAGAAGGCCCACGTGTGGTGGGGACTGTAAGGGCTGGCGTTTGCCAGCTGCAAGCGGGGAGTGATTTGGAGAGCCCGCGTTATGGAGGCCTGGCCGAAAGGGGAATAAACGAGGCTTTTCGCCGAGAAATGGTGGCAGGCGGTCGTGGTCCTCGAGCGACTAGATTCCGATACCCTGGGGAAGTATCGGGTCCAGCAGACGAGGGGATCTGCTTGTTTGGGGGGTAACGGTTGGGGTGGGC
>JAAZQE010000186.1:0-42899 GCA_013620735.1 Clavariopsis aquatica
GATCATAGAATATATTGAAAAGCTCGATTCTGTTGGCCTTGCGTTCAAGCACGTTGCGGTGCTAGTCTGTCCTTTAGTATTGGTGTTCCGTTGCTGTCTTGGGTTGTAAAATGTTCGACAGTTTGGTTCATCATATACGTAAACCCGCCTCCCTTACAACTCAAGGAAGTTCATAATTTTACATTATATCAGTTCAATTGGATCTTATTTTTCATATTCTTATACTTGGGAATAAGGTTACTAGCATCATTCTCTAGCGAGGCCGATCATATTAGTTGACCATGACGTCATGTACTGTCTACCGTACCATCTCAGTTTCACTCTTGTGTCATCACGGAAACATCACAGAAAATCCAAAAGAGCATTGCGTCCATAAACCGCATACAAAAAATTGAGTTCTTTCTATCACCTTAGTGAAAATTACAAAGTCTATTAAATATCTTTCAACATCCATGTCCTAATGCTGTCCATGATAGTTAACCCCAGAGTGACTCTAACTAGCTACAGATGTAAGCTATATTAGTGGCAGAAGACGCTACAGATGCAGATGGATGCACCAAACGTTCCTCTAGAGTCCTAGGATCAGCTTCCAATCAAGATTTTAGTGCACGAGGCATCTTCCGGATGTACTAAGCAGCTCGTATACGATGACCGGAAGGCCGTACGTCGGAGACTTTTGATAGAAACCACCAGTATTTATACCCACTGCATTACCAAATGATCTACTCCTTGGCCGGAACTGTCATATCGCGAAGACTAAGACCAAGGTGTGCCAGAAATAGTCCCGATGACATCAAAGGAGGAAATCTCCACTGTATTCAACAAAAGAAGTCACATTTCCATGCCAAAAAAAAGTCTTGCAGAAACTCGGAATTAATGGGAATAGGCTTGATGTTACCATTGTTCCCGGGTTGAGAGTTCGCATGTACCGCGAGACCGTTCCGACCAAAGAGTGTTGCGGGGTAGCTTCAGTTTCCACAAATGCACAACACCTGCAAGTCATGACAAACTCCTACTAGCCCCACTCACATCGTCTTAAATCGATTATAAACTCCGGTCCCTGCGACGTTAATTCATACCCGAGACTTGATCCAGTTAGTCGCCAATTGGTTTGGTGATGAGGTAAGCCTGTAACTCTTAGTCAACAGCCGTAACACACTCCCGAAAACCAGGTTATCATCGAGGCTTCTAACCCGCTCTTCATAATTAGTCAATCACGTTAGGAAATTAATCTGACTTAGATATATAAACCTCACGATCTTTCGGGGTTACAAGGTCTCAGATCTGTTTCCTCGAATCAGTTCACTTGTCTGAGTTCACCATGCAACATCCATCGTATACCCCAACCAAAGCTGGTGACACCTCAGCTGTAGAGGTGGACTTCCAAAAGTACCCTACATCTCAAAAGCTTCTCAAATGCTGTCAAGATTTCTTCTCTGAAGTCGAAAACATGTATGTCTCGTGAATATATATCTTACCTCCCCCAGGATGCTCACGTCTGTACCGGCAGGACCCCCGGGAGGGAACTCGAAGCATTTCTCAATAAAAACTATGGCCCGGGAAACCCCATCTATGAGGAACTCTGTTCGCTTACAATTCAGGGCCTTAAAGAAGGCTGGGTAGCCAATGTCGAACTCGACGGGCCCAAATATCGACGCTCAAAGGTGGCGTTGCCTAAAACGGAGACACGATTCTTGAGCATTACGACCGTGTACATGGAATCTGAGGAGGAATACTCTGGGCAATATCATGCGCATCCATATGGTGAGATCAATTGCGTGGTGCAGATTGATAAGACGGCCGAATTGAAAGGCATGCAAGGGTGGCAGGGGGCGGGCTGGACGAGCCCTGGGCCTGGTACACATCAGTGAGTCATCATTCATGATTCAGGCCTGAGGTAAAGATTTAGATATCTAATAGCATATAGTTACCCGCAAGTTAGGAAAGGAGCACTCATTGCTCTGTTCTTCTTACCAGCTGGCCGAATTAGCTACAACGCAAAACCAGGTGATCCGCAGCCTGCGTATGTTTGATCTTATAAATTCACAAATAACTGGTGAAAAGTACTGCAATTGAAGTCACAGACAGTGAATCTTAGTCCATATTCTAGAGAGGTCTGTAGATGAAAGATTAATCATCCATAAGTGATTATTTTCCATTACTTGTTCGATGCAAACACATATTAGAGAACTCCCCTTTCTGCTCATTCTCCACGCCCCACGTTACTCATTTGTCTTCTTCTTCTTCATTTCCACTCTCAACGCTACCTCCCTTACTATTAGTTTATCATATGCTTTATATTATGGCCCTAGTATATGTTTAACCTTTGGCCTCTCATGGTCCCTCCTTGATGCAAGGTTATCACGGTATTACTTAGAAATCCTCGGAGAAACTAGGGTCAAAGGTTTTATCGCCCATAAATAGTATTGTATAATGCTCTTGCTGGCCTTGTCAAGATTCCCAAAGGCTTGTAATACTTAATGCTACGCAGTAGAAAAACGTATGTTTTTAGGCAATATTTTGCTCCAATTACGTGCCAAGACGGAGGGAGAAAAGGAACCTGGTAGACAACAATGGAATGAGGACTGTTTTCTGGCGTGAGGACATTTACATCTTCATGTGTTTGTAGCACAATCTGGTCTCGCAAGGTTGAACATAATGAGTAAAGGTTGACTTGGCACATTTATCTAGCTAATTTTGAACCTCGGTGTTTCGCTGTGATGTGATTGGCTCGTTGCATCTTCCCCACCGTGAGCTTGTGTGAGAATGGACTGTGAGCATCCACTTGCTTTGGCCGGACCAAGCTCACCGGCCCGCAATACTAAACATTTAATATATTCACATGAGAAATTTGCTAGATTCCGTTTCATAAGATCTACAGTCCTTTGAATCAGTTACTTGTATACCTATAACTTCCACCTTTTTTTGGTCTTATCCTCTGCAGCCTATTTCCAGTCGACCTTCATCATGGCTCCAAACAGTATGGAACCCTTGAGCCTACCGACCTTACCAGCATATACGCGAGTTCTTTTTGCAAAGTATTACATCTTAGCTGGTGTTTTAATAACATACATTGTACTTGTTCGCTGGTTCCGCTACAGGCGTTCTAATGCAACTGCATCTCCCTTTGCTGATGGTAAAAGACCATTATCGAGCATGACTTCCCAGGAGGCGCTGGAAATCATGACCCAGCTTCAATCGCTTGAGTTTCCTTACGCAATGAACAAAGCACGAAGCGTTGCTCTTTTGAAGGTGTGTTTGTGTAGAGGATCTACCTATAATTTTCGTGGTATTGCCGCTGACATTGATTTTTTGTATATAGGCGGGCGGGATACCCACAATGTCAAAACTATTCGCTGTCACGGGCCAAAATAATGTCAAGAATGCAGGAAGGCGAGCCGTCGATACCGAGATTCTTCTGCGCGAATCACAAACTCAGCCCCGGGATTCCGAACGCTACATGGATGCCATTGCTCGAATGAACTACCTCCATGCTCGATATCGTAAAGCAGGAAAGATTCTAGACATGGATCTTCTTCATACCCTGGGCGATGGAGCTCTGGAGATTCTGCACGTCATAGACAAGGAAGAATGGCGGAAGCTCAGCGATGCCGAAAAGTGTGCTGTGGGGGTTTTCCACTACAACCTTGGCGAAGACTTGGAGATCCCATTTACTCCATTGGAAAGCTTCCAGTCAGGATGGCAGGATGGTTTGCATTTTGTGACTGAGCTGATTCGGTGGACGAAGGAATATGAGAAAGAGGTTGCGAAGCCAACAGCAACAGGAGACCAGTATGTGAGAGTTTATGTTGATTCAGCCACCAAGAAGCTGGGTAAGGGAGTCACGACATTCCTCAGACAGGTTGTTGGCTCAGACCTGGATGAAACGATGAGGGCAAGTCTCTGTATTGAGGCACCTGGGCCGTTCGTGTCTGTTTTTCTATTCACTATAAGGAACACTCGCAAAATCCTCCTCCGCTACCTTGCATTACCTCGCCCACAGATTTTCGCCTATGAATCTGTTGCATCTACTCCTAATACCGAGGGTTTGTACAACTTCAGTCATGGAGGTTTCCAGCCTTGGTATATTCAGCCCGGCTTCTGGTCGATCTGGAGCCCTGGCGCAGTGCTTCTGAGGATAGTCGGCGCTCGGAAGCCTGGCAGCAAAGGCGATAGATATAAGCCAACAGGTTATGACCTGAAGACCATTGGTCCGCCACCACAGGAAGGAAAGGGCCTTGAGGAGATGAGGGCAACAGTCGAGTTAATGAGAAGTCGGGGTGCAGGGGAGTGTCCTTTTGCAGGGATGAAGCAGAGGAAAAGGCCTGCTCCTTTCAAAGAGTGAAGAGAAAATTCTCATTGAAGGCCTGAAGCAATGAGGAATCAGGCGGTTCAAGAAGAAACCTGAAGATCTTGAAGGTGGCGATGATGAGAATGACGAACAGTTTTGTATTTTATCTAGTTAGACTCTCTCCTATACAAATTGCAAATTGGTTCGTTTGATCGTAGCCCTTTGTTGCATAATACAAGATAGTACGAGAAAAGAAGAGTGCATGGAGTGCATGTGGAAGCTTGTCTAGGTTAATATTAATATATAAGTTTAATATATATTTCTATACGCGACAGTGAGTTCCGAAATGTCTTGCACCCTTCAAGACGCAGAAGTAATACAACACGGGACTTGCTGTCTTCTCTAGTCACTACAGGCGCTCTCGCCGAGCGCAACTGCCGGATGAAGTTTAAGATAAAAAACCAAGATAATTGAAAGCGCAACTTATATACCACTGTGAGGATAATGATATTCATGGCTATCGTGTAGCTGGATATGTAGGAAGAGACTGTCGAGGTTCGACTCGAATGAGTGGGCGGTGACCAGCTGGAATTTGCGAGCATAGCGCGAAGGGAGGGATAGAAGATCAAAATTATAAATCTCTTTGAAAGAAGGCATATGAAATCATAGTAAATGAAAAAGGCCAAAGGGACTGGTGGTTCTGTCTACTTCAGAACTGTGTGAGGGTATAACGGTGGATAAGATACAGTTTTCTTCTATCCAAAAAACTGCCTTTCGCGCGCTGGACATCGTTCATGATTGCATGCTCATAACACACACCCTTCGGAATTTGACTATCCTACCTGGTTACAACACTGACACTAGTTGTAATAGATGTAAAATTTTGACATTTTTACTCGCTGAAATTCCTTCTCCCAGCTATTTCGTTGCGCTCGAAGCTACTGGAGCAGATATTGACGAGGAAATAGGAAGCTTTCTTTTAGGTGGTGACCATTGGCGAATCCCTGTTGTATATATTTGATTCTTTTTGCTGATGAAATAAAACTGGTTCAAGAATGGCAGAATGGGAGCATGGGTAACCACTTTCCGAGATTCATTGTCTTATTGGGGGACTAAATGATATAAAGCGTGCTGGTTTTTGAAGATGAGTTTCACTTCCAGTTAACCATCGAGTTTAGAATATTACTGGTTTAATTCTCGTAATGTAGACGCCTCAAATGCGCCATCCCAATGCTCTTGACCCTATTTTGCATCCTATAGACTAAGTAGTTATAAGATCCACATCATTGTATGCGCCAGCCTATTCCCACGTGCAACGTGTCCTTTGGGCTCAGCTTAGGTTGCCTTTTTCTGTTGAGCCTTGAGAGCCTTCTTCCTGTTGCTGCGAATCATCACAACGGAGAGAAAACTGCCGACTATGGTGGTGAAGAGAATGATAAGGATGACCGGGATGCGAATCGCCCATACGCGTGGGGGAAAGAGAGAGTGGAGGGCGTGGTTGTCATCGACGAAAGGCTGGATAGGGTCAGCAGGTAGTCTGTGAGACAGAAATAGCATTCATAAGGAACCACATAAAGGCAAACATACCATAAACAAAGTCCAAACGGTGTAGTAGAGAAACACAGTTGATGCCACGATGAGCATGCTGAGGCCAACAAGTCGGTCAAGCTACAATAGAGTTAGAATTTCAATTGATTAAACTGTCACTGAAAGCTAGTCGTACCATTTTGAATGAAGTTATAAATTGGTATGAGTGGATGTGAGTGAATGCAATTGTCGTGATGATGGTGAGTTGGTGTTTTGGCCTGTGCCAAGAAGGGTTCCGCTGGAGGAAAGTCGGGCCGCGCTAAGCTAAAGTTTCTCAGGTCGTCAACGCCATCGAACTCACCTCCATCACCACTCATAGCGAACGACTCCCTTGATCAATAGCTGGAGCTCGCGCTTTCCCTCATCATACAGACAATAATCGAAAGCTTCAACTACATTGATCCTCGGTAGGAAACGCCAGTCGCGATGATGGAGGTCGCCTCCGCCGTGCGCATTCCATCGCCGGAGCCTGAGCTCCCTGAGCCTCCCCGCAAGCGCGACCACTCACCCTACGAACCCGGCCCATCGAAACGTTCGCGGCGACATGGTGATGAGGAACACGAATCCCTCCCAGAACGACCACGAGAACGCGACCGCGCTTCAAACAATGAGTCGTCCCGGCGACCAGAAAATGGACGCAAGTTTGGGGGAGACGACAACAGGAACGGCGGCCGTCATCAGCAAAAAGGTGGTGATCTCCCAGACGACGATTCTCGCCTCAAGTTATTCCAGAGCGCCTTTAGTGCAACTAGGAAGCTCCCGATCGACGACTCGAAGACGCGCGCCGGTGGCGCCTATATCCCTCCTGCACGATTAAGGGCAATGCAAGCTGCAATCACGGACAAAGCAACGCCGGAGTACCAACGCATGGCCTGGGAGGCGTTGAAGAAGTCAATACAGGGCATGATCAACAAGTGCAACGTCGCCAACATCAAGATGATTGTACCAGAGTTGTTCGCGGAGAACTTAATCAGGGGTCGGGGTTTATTCTGCCGGTCTATCATGAAGGCTCAAGCTTCCAGTTTGCCTTTTACACCTATCTACGCCGCAATGGTTGCCATCGTCAACACGAAGCTACCGCAGGTCGGGGATCTGCTCGTCCGCAGACTCATCATACAATTTCGGAAGAGTTTTAAGAGGAACGACAAGGCGGTCGCGGTAGCCAGTTCAACATTCCTGTCGCATCTGGTAAACGTACAAGTCGTCCATGAGATACTCATCGCAGAGATCCTCTTACTTTTGCTCAACAAGCCGACGGACGACAGCGTTGAGATTGCTGTGGGTATTATGAAAGAGGTGGGGCAGTTCATGGAAGAGATGAATCGAGATGTTTCAACTGCCGTTTTTGACCAGTTCAGGAACATCCTCCACGAAGCGGACATTGACAAGCGGACACAGTACATGATCGAGGTCCTTTTTCAAGTCAGGAAAGACAAGTACAAGGAGAATCCTGCCGTAAAAGAGGAACTGGATCTTGTTGAAGAGGAGGACCAACATACGCACCAACACAATCTCGATGATGAAATCAAAGTGGAGGATGGCCTCAATATTTTCAAGTTTGACCCAGAATACGAGGAGAATGAGGCACAATATCAAAAGCTGAAGGCCGAGATTCTAGGAGAAGAGGAAGGAAGTGATGCGGAATACACTGACGCATCCGACGAGGATGAAGAAGACGAAGAAGAGAAGGCGTTGGAAGTCAAAGACCAGACAAATGCTGATCTAGTTAACCTCCGCCGGACCATCTATCTCACCATCAAGAGCAGTGGAGGCTTTGAGGAATGTTGTCACAAGCTCATGCGCGTGAATCTTCCCCATGGACTAGAGAAGGAACTGACAACTATGATTGTCGAATGCGCTAGCCAGGAGCGCACATATGAGAAGTTCTATGGCATGATCGGTGAACGATTCTGCAAATTGAACCGCATGTGGGCGGATCTGTTCGAGGAGGGCTTTACCACCTATTACGAGACAATTCATCGTCTGGAAACGAACCGTCTCCGAATCGTTGCTCAATTCTTCGCGCACCTTCTAGCAACGGAGGCGATTGGCTGGCATGTTTTCACGGCTATCAAACTGAATGAGGAGGACACCACTTCCAGCTCGCGTATCTTCATCAAAATTCTATTTGAAGAACTTAGTTCGTCTCTAGGGAACAAAACATTGGTAGAACGATTGAAGGAGCCGATGCTCGAAGACAGTCTCACTGGTATCTTCCCTACGGACGATCAAGCCAACACACGCTTTTCTATCAATTTCTTCACAGCAATCGGTATGGGAGTGCTCACCGAAGGCATGCGCGAATTTCTCAAGAAGAGCGTGCCAAAACCTTTACCGGAACCAGAGCCGGAGAGTGCGTCGGACTCGGACAGTGTTTCCTCCTACTCGTCGTATTCTTCTCGCTCAAGATCAAGATCGAGATCAAGGGCCCCCGGCCGTCGCAGGAACGACTCTCGCTCGAGTTCGAGAGGACGCTCTTACACCCGAAGCAGGTCTCCTGCACCTAAGAAAGTCCGTGGACGCAGCGTTTCATATAAGTCTGACTCCAGGTCGCGGTCGCGGTCACGATCTCGCTCACCTGCTCGACGAAAGAGGCACTACTCATCTAGCCGATCTCCCTCGTCTCCCCCCCGACGCCGCAGACGCAGCCCATCCAATTCTATGTCTCGGTCCCGGTCTCCTGTTGAGAAACGCAGACGTTATACCAGCAGTATCTCGAGGTCGCCGTCTCCTGCACCACGTCGCCGCGACAGTCCGCCGCGCCGCCGAGACAGCGGTAGTCCACCACCTCGTCGTCTACCAGCAGGGTCGCCAACCTCGCGGGACAAGCCAGCTCGACGTCGCAGCTACAGCACCTCTCCAGAGAGGTCGCCACCACGAAGAAAGAGAAGAAACACCAGCTCCGTGTCCAAATCTCCTCCGCCTCGGAAGCGAAGAAATACTAGCTCTGTATCCAAATCTCCTGCGCCCCGGAGAAGAAGAAATACAAGCTCCATCTCTAGATCACCCACTCCTCAGAGAGATGCAGGTCGCAGGAGAGATTCGTGAAATTGTTGTCAGATGGCACAAAAGGAAAGGATAATATAGCGTATTTGCAGCAGGCGGGATTGGTTTCATTGGGCAAGGGTAGGGAAGGTCTTCAGTACAAGGGAAATTGTACACATGTAGCATAGCATAGGAATACCAAATCGTTTGATAGGCTGTGCTTGGGCTTTTGGTCGTTGTCAGCATCCGATTGTGAAAACGGTCGAGTTAGCACCCAGTCAACCTGACTGAGGTCGCTCGAGAGTACCCTTCGACCGCTAAGGCGCCGGCTATATTCTCTTGGCTAAATGGACCTGGATCTAGGAATTTCGTTCAAGGAAGCTTTCTATACCCCGCGATATTAATTACCCTCAAACATCGGGGCAGTGGACGATCATGTGGGGGAAGAGCATCGTTATTTTCATTGCTTGTTCTTTCAAAAGAGTGGGTCTATATTAAGGGTCGGAATGCGGCTCTTTATTCTCCAGAGTACTCTAAATATGAAGGCCTCCTTAAAAACCGAGTAGCTCCCTCGTTCTTTCCCGGGTCCTGAAAACGTGGAAGAAAAAGGTCACGATGAGCTCCCATGCCAAAATCCTCTCCCTCGCCCTCGGGGCTCTCACGCTATTCACTCCCCTTGCCAATGGCCGCGCCATTGAGGCAGTTGACAGACGTCAAGACGCAGATCACTGGGTCGACACGTGGGCTAGCATGCCTCAACTCGTCGAGTCGAGCAACATGCCTCCATCCCCATTTGTAGGATCACGAACCATTCTCACCTATTCAGCCCAGGCCTAATGGAAGTTTAGAGCTCAGGAGGCGTTCTGAAGGATGCTACCCTCCGCCAAACCCTCCACATGTCTGTTGGGGCGTCTAAACTCAAAATCGCCATTTCCAACACCTTTGGCGGCTCCGACCTCCCCATCACCGCAGGAAGTCTCGCCCTTCCAGCTGGCGGCGCTGCGGGTGTTAGTGGTGTTCTTGCAGAGCCGATGGCTGCTATTACTGTTGGCGGCAAGGCCAGTTTTACGGTGCCAAAGGGACAGGTTGTTATTAGTGATGAAATTGCATTTGAGGTCAAGCCGCAGAGTATGTTGACGGTGAGTTTGTATAGTCAGGCGGGCCAGAGTGGAAGTAGCATCACGGGACATCCTGGCAGTCGGACAACGAGTTGGTTTGTTGCAGGAAACAAGGTCAATGCTACGACGTTCAGTGGGACCTCGTCCGTTCACTGGTATATATATATGCATTCCCCTCGCCTAAAGAAGCGTCAATTAATAGGGATAGGTACTTCGTGAGTGCCGTTCAGGCTCTCGTTCCGGCAGACACGCACACATTGGCCATTTTGGGAGACAGTATCACTGATGGTCGTGGCTCCGACGACAACAAGAACAATCGGTGGCCTGACCTCGTCCTCGCGCGCCTCCAATCATCAAACTACACCAATGTAGCCGTCATCAACCAAGCTGCGGGTGGTAATCGTGTGCTAAAAGAAGGTCTAGGGCCCAGCCTTGTATCCAGGTACCAACGCGATGCTATTACACAACCTGGCGTAAAATGGGTCATGATCTTCGAGGGAGTGAACGACATTGGCAACGAAGCTACCTCGGCCTCGGCCCAAACCGCAGTCGGCGACCAGCTCATCAAGGCCTTCACCCAAATCACTACTGACGCCCATAAAGCCGGTCTTATTACTATTGGGGCAACAATCACGCCATTTTGTGCCCCGAGCGCGAGCCAGCAAAGCTATAGCGACAAGACACGTGAGGCAACAAGAGTTCGTGTAAATAAGTGGATCATGGAGCAGAAGGGCAAGGCATACGATTATGTTGTGGATTTCGGAGCAATATTGGAGAGTAAGACAAGTGCTGGGCAGCTGGATACCAAGTACAATGGCGGAGACTATCTACATCCTAATGGCGCGGGATATAAGGCTATTGCGGATCAGTTCCCGTTGGAGATTTTCAAGAGTTAGGGGAATGACACGTCCTTTGTTGAGAAAGTTGTACGTTTCAACAGATGTTGCATATCAGACTGTAGCTTGCACTTGTCAATACATCTTGTAAAATTTCTCTCAATTATTTCTTATGCGATCCACTCAATGCCCTATTAACGTCTATTCCTATAGAAAGAAGCGTTATATTTCACCAGAGTGTCAAATGTAAAGCCAAATAACCCTCACCGAAATATGTTAGAGGAGGTAGATCATATTTAGCTGTCAATAAAGTGTGGCGTAGAATCAAAACTATTCCTCATGGGGCTACTGCTACGCTATTACCCACCCCTATAGATCTAGCTTATCCATCATGACCAACCTCCAATTCGCCAATGCCGCCAATCTATGCGGCATTGCAGTTTCTTTATATTCCTCGCTCTCGACCATTTTCTTGAATCCCTCGAAACTCTCATACTTCACAATAGCAACATCATCCCACTTTTCCCCCTCGACCCCAACAAGAATAGACATTGCAGCACCGATAAAGATAGGTGCGGCATTGGGCGGCATAAGAGGCCCGAGAGCAGCTCGGTACCGCATTAAGTAAGCCTCGCGACCAGTACAAGGTTCCCCGGCCAGGTGGGAGTAAGGCGGAGAATAGGTAGCCGTGTTGTTATAACGGAGAAGATTGAGCATGTAAATTGGTTTTGAGGAATCAGGCTGGAGAGTGGCGAGTAAAGGATAATCAATAAGTGTTGAAGACATTTTGGATTTCGTTGTAGGGGTGACTTGATGGTTGATGAAAGGATAAACAGAGAAAGGCGGGTGGCGGGTGGGATGGGGGGCCTTTATACTCGTGTAGTAGGATCGGCCTGGACACACTTGCGGAATTCCACCAACACAATGTAAGTCTGACACTAACTAGCCAAAAGTAATCTGACTCACAGTCTAAAGGGCGGAGGGCGGAATGTGGAATGATGGATTCCCTAGTTGGTCTTGTGGTTAAATGGAAAGTAGTCAAGTTTTCACAGTGCGTATTATGGAGGCTGAATCATTGGTGTAGGTTGAGTCTAATACTGGGTATATGGTCTTAGTTAGCACAGAACTTTAAAATTATTTGCAAGTCCAAGGTTTACAAAGTAGATGCGTGGATGTTGTTTCGTATAGTAGAAGGTAGTATGAATTCAGGAGGTACTGGTTCATGACATGCCCAGCTCTTTCAAATCACTATTTCATTCTGTTCATTCCTCTTTAGTAATTTCCTCGTAAATTTGAAAGCCACTCGAAACCGTATTGTAAGCATCCAGATAAAGTTATTCTTGCTAGAAGCTGTTTCTACTATCTCCAGTCCTACTTTGAAATATGTCTGAGATTGAAGACTTTGCTCGTGGTCTTTTGATCTAGTGCATATTTGGTCTAATACATGACGCTTGTGGAGATCCAATGCTGAATTGAAGGTGAAGTAGCGTTATTCAGCATTCCCAAGAAGCCGGAGCTCGCGAAGGATGCCGTTTTCAAGAGCTCGAGCTATCAATATATTGAAACGAGCCGTTATGACGTCATGGCCATGAGTGAGTTGGTGTAGATGCTGAGAGTATCCTAAGTTCTTGGGCAATCACCTTTCATTTTCTAATCGTCAGCTTCATTGTTCCCCTGAAGAATGCTCAGCTTACAAGCAACCAATGGACTGCGCCTCGTGAAACTGGGTGCACGTGTCTGGTTCTATAAGCCCGGCTTCGGAGTTCTTGCTTCGGAGCTCTTGCTTCCGATCTCGGGAACCTCCACTCGATATCACCAATGCTTCCAAGGCTGCCTTCAACTGACAGCGGCGATAGGCAAGATACGACAATGGGATGAGTATGATGCCTCCGCTTTCGCAACGACTTGACCTCGGCGTACCGTTCGGAATTCGCTTCATGTGTCTATAAAGCTTCCCAAGCTGTCTCGCCCAGGCCTGTTGAACAAGCTGACCACATTATCGTCAATACGCTATTAGTCTCTACTTACAAAGGTGGTCTTTGGACTTCTCACAACTGCTTTAATCTCCATTATGTCTGGGCCCTATCTCCACGGCCACCACGCCTCAGTCCTTCGGTCACACTCCTGGCGAACGGTTGAGAACTCCTGCCCGCATCTAATCCCATATCTTACCAATCCATCTCTCAAGATCCTCGATGTCGGCTGTGGTCCAGGCATCATCACTGTAGACCTGGCTTCCCGCGTTCCCCAAGGGGTTGTCCTCGGAATCGATCCTTCTGCTGAAGTCATCGAGAAGGCAAGAAAACATGCAGAGGAGAAGGGAGTAACAAACGTGCGGTTCGAAGTTGGAGACATATTCAACTGGAAGACTTTGGAAGGTGCGGAAGAGGGAGGGTTTGATGTCGTACATGCACACCAGGTCCTGCAGCACCTACAAGATCCCCTGGGGGCCCTACAAGAGATGAAGCGTCTCACAAAGTCCGGAGGTGTCGTCGCGATCCGGGATGTTGACTATTCTGCCATGAACTGGTATCCAGAGGCGGATGGAATGCGAAAGTGGCTAGACTTATACATTGCTGTGGCTCGAGGAATCAACTGCGATCCCAACATAGGCAAGCGGTTGCACGCTGTAGCTATGCAGGCCGGGTTTCTCAGGAGAGATATCGATGCTAGTGTTGCAGCATGGACGTTCAGTACACCGGAGGAGCGAGCGTGGTGGTGCGGTCTCTGGGCAGAACGGACTGTTCAGAGTGAGTTCAAGCATCAGGCGATACAGAGTGGGCTTGCGACCGAAGAGGACTTGCAGAGCATTGCCGAGACGTGGGGGGAGATGGAGAAGAGGGAGGACGGATGGTTTGCGGTTATCAACGGGCAAATTATATGCCATGTTACGTAGTACCTGTTGAATCTCTGCTCCGTCCCACTGAGCAGTTCGCCAAAAAACAAAACAGATTCTACTTGCTACCCAATCACAATGACCATGACAAACGCCGCCTCTGCCGCGAACGCCTGTCATCTGACTACGCATACATTAGCTCCCACGCCCTGCAGGCCTTAACCCTATTCCTTTTATCAACCCCACCACCCCGCTCTAAGCTTAAAGCTCCCAACGACCGCCAGATAACTTCAAACCTCAACCAAGCTCCCTATTCCCGCACCACATCCACACCACATCACCAAACAAACTCCATCATGTACGCTACCACCGTCCTCGTGAACTCCAATCACAGCGACTGCCCCAAGTGTGGTGCTGGCATGTCTGACGGGTCCAAGACCTGCGGATCTTGCGGTGCTGTGAGTTTCTCCCGTTGCTCCAACGTCTTGTGATTTCAAACTGACGCGTGAGGTAGACCTGCCCAGTTTAAGTGGTGTGTTTTGCGGTACTTATGAGTTTGAGCATGCATTACGTTAGGCGAGGCTAGATACGGCTCAAGGCACACTTGGGGAATGGGAATGCATAGGCGATACCTTGTGAATAGGGATTTGGTAGTCTGAAACTTGGCTTCCTGTGCTCTCAGTAGTGCTGTGATTGATGCTTGTGACTATTGCGTGATACTCTTCGAGCCTGATTAAAGTACAAAGCTGACGTGAAAGGGTCCCATATTTTTTTTAGCGAGTGCAATGGTAACTTCCAAGACCCCATGTAGCAAGCCCGAAATATTTGGAGACTTTGTTTATATTGAATTCATGACGTAACCTATAAACTAGGTTTGGAGAGCGAATGTGTGTTTGCATGTGCATTTATGAAATTCTCATTGGTCCAGCATGAGCAGAATAGTTGTATCATCAAGGGATATTATTATATATATTATCATAGAAATGCGGAAAACGACTTTGGATAAATCTTGCTATTCAAAAGCAAACGCCCCATTACAGGGTATCATTTCGCAATGTCTATGACAATAGTAAAAGTGGGCCATTTCTGTCTCTATAGGAAATCCACCGGGCAAATGGGTCATTAGGACAATAAGAATTGCAAAACTCGACATTACTCATAATTAAATATCACCAATTCCTATGGTGACCCATTTGCTGTTCCGTCTGGGCCTGCAAGCCCAGCCAACCCATCCCATATCCGAGTGCTGTGGGTATGCTGCCCTGTATTAAGATTAGAAAAGTGAAAAAAAACTAAAAAACTAAGTTTATTCACTGACGAGACTACATACCTTTTGTGTGTCCTTCTGGACACTATTTCTTTAGGTGAAGGAAGGTCATTGTCAGGCAGGCAAGGAGAGTGACGACGGTGAGGAACATGAAGACCGAGTCCGCTTGGCTTTGCTGGCAGCGACCACTGAGTTTGTTACCACTCGTGAACACATCATAGGCACAGCCGTGGATATTTTCGACTGTAACACAGCCCCCATTGAGCAAGTTATTATCGAACATTTTGCTCAATGATTCGAGGCCCTTGTCGTTGCAGTTCAAGCCTCGAAGCTTGTAGGCGATGATCTGTCACACAGTCAGCAACCTTTCCCTCCACCAAAGCGGTATAATTAAACTCACGATTCCGCCAGCAATGTTTGCAAGCAAGACAACACCATCGATTGCAGCTCCAATTATGCCTTGCAACAGTTCAACAAAGTTGCCAGCGATACCAACGAAGGCTCCTACTAGGGTGACGGCCCCAACAAAGATACTATAGCTAAATGTAGTTGGAGGACTGTCGATCTTCTGCCCTTTCATGAGGCCAACAGACAGACCGATTACGATAATTCCGAAGAGAGCTTGGGTGCCGCGAAGGGCAAAGGAGATGATTGGGTTGTTCATGGTGACGGACTTGGCCAAGGTTTGTGGCTCGACTGTAGTGGAGCAGTATCGAGAATGAACTGGTGTAGGATGGACACGGTTGTTGCTCACGTGGTGCAACTGGAGGATGCACGAAGAAAAGATATAAATCAAAAACAGAAAGGCTTTCACAGAAACAGCGGTGCAACGCACCATTTATCCCCTCGGACCGGCCTCCCAATCCTTCGAAAACTTACTCAACGCCCCAGGAGGCCCGTGGAACTGTGCCCCATCACAATTTCTGCACGCAAGACTATCAGCAGGCGACCAGCATGACTCCACCTGCTGCAACACAGCCATTGCAGATCAGCGCATCCGTCTCAAACGGGACTCTTAAGCGGACAGAAGGATTCGCACAATGGCTTCTGCCTACAGGCACAGCCAATGGTAAGAGTTCAGACAGGGGCCGCACAACAAGCTTCGCTGGGACCAAGTATCGAGCAAGGCTGCCGCACGAGATTTGTCGCAAGATTTCTAGTTTTAATTGGCGTGCTCGTATCGCCTGGGTGACACTGCAAGGACGCTCCATGGTGAAAGAGGAGGAGGGGCCAGCAGCGTTGTCGGCATCGCCCCAAGCAGTTAGCAGTCGTCCCTTTGCGGCGGTTCCGTACCGTTACCAAGAGAGGGACGTATTAAAACTCCAGAGACGCTTACAAATATCCGGAAATGTGTCCAGGGTCTGAACCCGATTGGACGGCCGACGGGAGGACTGGACGCCTCAGGCTGTTTTTGCCTTGGCTTGGGGGCCGCCAAGCCACATTCACGGGGCGCGAGCCATTCCAAGAGGGGCAAGGCGGCCGCGGACGAGGCCCGTGCCCCTGTTGTCAAACCACCATCTCTTGCCAGACCGCTTGCTCTACGTTACTCGCAATTTACTTCCCTGAGAGAAGGCAAACGTTGCAATGGAGCCCAATCAGTGTAAATTCCCGTTTCGTGGCCTTGGCAGCCCAGACAGAGATGGCAAGTTGAGACCAACCGTAGCAAAATTGTACTGTGTAGTTCCAACCATTCGTCCATGATGCTTGTTCATGTTGCTGACAGCCTCGTCTGTTCAGCGCACGCCCCCCCCCAGCCATGCCCGCGCCGCGTTTCAGCCAAATTTAAAAGTTGCACTGCCCAATCAGCCTACTCCAAATACACCGGAATCCCGTACACCACCGCCGCAGCACCATTGAGATATCTTAGGACACACGCATCTCTAGCCTCCCGGACTGCTTCATCCAAGCCTACGCCGCTCCTGTATCGTGCATCACCTCCTACTTGATCGCCATCATCGCCCGTCCGGCCTCGGTCTTTTTTTGTTTTTCTTCCGGCACCCGGTCCTCGAGTGCTTTCCACCTCGGCCACGAGTTGTGAGATTTTTCCTTTGCCCTTGGGTTTCTTCGTCGTCTTGGGTGTCTTAGGCACAACATCGACTTCGTCCTTGGACTCCGGCCATAGCCCCCAGAGTTCGCCTGCTTTGACGGCGAATCGATCGCAGTCCTTGTCCGTAACGTCCCAAAGCATGCCAAGCACTGCAGGAGCACCAGCTGCAAGATAGGAAGATAGCATACCGGTCGGTTCGTAGATGCCATTTTCGGATAGATGAACAGATGAACAGCCAAAGAGGAATGTTGTAGCGCATCCAGGCCGTTTCTCGCGCTCGGCCTCGCCTGGGTAAAGTTTCCTCACAGCTTTTGATCGGATGAATTGCGCGCCGCTGCCGTGGCCAAAGTACAACACAAGTTTCTCCTCCTTCAGTGAACGCTCGAATTCTGCCTCGGTTGGGGCGCGAGATGCAATGTGTGTCCACTTCCCTTGTAACTCGTCCAATTGTGGTTGTATAGTCTTCAGCGTGTGCGTCAAGTCCCCAGACGGATTGAGAATGCTCGTTCCTCCAGCTCTAGCAGAAATGTAGTGTCCCCCTGGCACGTCTGGTCCTGTGCTGGATGTCTTCATCGCTAGAATCCTTTCGCGGAGCGCAGCCAATGATGGAAGTCGAGAAATAGACAGTGGCTGGAGGCAAGGCATAGATTCCCATGGGAAGGCGTGTAGGTTCTTATCTAGAATGAGTATAGTATGCGTGACGCGCGCGGGAAGGGTTTGTGTGGCGTTATAGTACGCCTGTAGAGCATCGTGTGTCTCAATCACCATGCGCTCAAAGTCGATTTCGTCGTAAGGATTACTCTCTCCGTTGAACTGTAGAATGTCGACCACGAAGTATATGAGATCCATCAGAGCCTCGTCCAGATCAAGCTCGTCGTTGGTAGCATCACCAAGTCCTATAAAGAGCTCTAAGACTCTCGTATCGAGTGCAGTCTTCTTTTGTTGTTTTTTTCCTTGTCGAGACGGCAGGTGGCGGTCAAGAATATTTTCAAACGCCTTCCTGAACCGTACCAGCAGTGGAGGCTGTCGAATGTGCTGAGAGAAGATGCCTTTGAAACCACCAAACCAAATATTCTCCATGTTGATGAGTAGCTCTCGCAATCTATTGTCTAGTGCATCACGCTCGGCCCACCACTGCATTTTTGCATCCCTAGAAGTCATGTCTTTGGCGCTTCGAGTACTAAAGTCGCTGAGTTCAATGATCTCATCAAAATCCCGCTTGCCATCATCAAATGTGAACTCTTCCTCGTCTGCATCGCGGTTCGTGTGGCGAGCCATTGGCAACCGCAGCACAAACGGAGTCTGGCCCCTTTCGTATCGAGTGATGTAAAGCTCGTCGTGCTCTTCATTAATGGCAAGCGAGACAGCAGTCCACTGTTCTGGGATAATATCGATGTACTGTTGCTGAAATTCGGCTGCAGAAGCTAAATCCGGACGTCTGTCAGACTGTGTTGCCGGCCATTTCAGCAATTCTTCCCGGGAAATGGCCTCTTGCTCGGCCTCGATAGATTCCTGGGTGAGCTTGAGTGCATTAGATTTTGGAATTTCTACATATCGTAAATATTAGCTTAAACTGTTACGCATAACGGATGTTAAAACATACCACTCATGTACGCAGCATACAAGGGATGAAGAGAGCCGCGCATTTCTCCAGATGAAACCGCGGATAGCAAAACAGTGACTTGGCCCAGGGCAAAAGATGCTTGCTGGAAGCTGTGACTTGATCCGGTATTAAAACACAGAGTATGTGCTTCTACCAAACGATCTCTAGCCTCGCGAAGTGTGTCGATGAAGGCTTCCTTTGTTGGCTTCTTGCTTCTACCCCCTCGCACAATAGTGAACGGTACAACTACGGCTCGTTTTGTAAGTACTGTCTCTAAGGATGCGTGGTCCTTTTGACTGATTGCTGGAAAGGCAATGGTTGATTCCGGTAGGCTGTTGAACGTGAAGTCCTTGGCTAGCTCTTTCATACTCTGGGAAAGGGTAATCTTAAAACTAGCCCAAAGATGTAGAACGTTACGATCTAAGCACTTCTCAAAATTTTGGGCCTGGTCCAGAAGCTGGAGAGCTTCAGATACGTTCTCTTGAAGAAGATGAGCAAGTGCCTTCCGACGGGTGACATCGGCCTGGAGGCTGCAAAGAGACACACATTCTTCCGCATCACTCGGTGTTTTGTGAGGCACAGATTGTGGGCTCTTTTGTGTTGTCCTCAGCGCGGGTCTCGAACTGCCTCTTGGAGCTGCCTTCGGGGCTGTCTTAGAAATGACCTTCGATGCCGCTTTGGTGGCTACTTCTCGACCCCTCGTGCTCCTTAGTGGTTTCTTGTTGTCCGATTTTGATCCAGCTAAAGAAATCGCCGAGATCTGATCAGCTAGGGTATCAATCGTGGATAACAAAGAGTCGATTGTCCTGATGTATGAAGGAGATGCAAGCTCGCCCAACAAGCGTTCCATATTCTTGTAAGCAATAAGTTCTTCTTCAACATTTTTGTTCATGTGATGCAGTATAGCAACAGAGGAGTAGTATCCAACCATAGCCAGATGCTTGTCAGACCCAGATAGTTCCACAGAGTCGAGAAGAGGTTGAGCTTTGTCGGGCCTCCCGCTAAGCACCCAGAGCTCGGCTCGACGACTGGAATTGTCGAGGACAAGAGACCGAGACTTTGTAGCGCTGGCAATCTTCTCTGCTTGCTCTGCAACAAAAATAGCTTCATGGAACAAACCTTCGTAAGCGAAGACGATCGAATGCTGCATTAAGGCCCGGTATAAAGCAGGTACAAGAGGCCAAAAGTCTGCTCCACCAAGAGAGTCATGGGTTGTAGACATTACAAGGGGAACCCCTTTGTCGTCTCGCATGGAATTGAGAGGGTCGAAATTCGCGTTGGTCGGCCCCCTTGCATCTGGTTCCACATCCCCAACTTGAGCACATTTTTTAGCGTTGCTTTTCGCCTCAAGCGCAGACCAAACGCGCCGATTGAGCACGACACATTGTTTGGCGTGTTTGGCGGCATCTTTGTGGTTGCCATTATGAATAGCAAGGAGGGAGGATACATAGCAAGCATCTGCCAGAATTCTGTTGAATCGAACCCTGCCGGATAGATTTGTCGAGGGCTTTGCCAGACTCATAAATTCTACATCTCCTTTCGCGATCGTCTCTGCCGCGCACAGAATGGTTTTGCTATTTGTGTGTTAGCTGTTGTAAGATGCCAAGGCATGTCACTCCTACCATTTAGGGCCGTTTCCAATCTTCAATAGATACTCAGCATATCCTATGTGCCACCTCAACTTTGCGTCCGTGGATGTTGTTTTGTTAGACATTAGAGTCTCCGCTGTTGCGAAGGCCAACCCCGCCTTGCCGGTATATCCAAGCTGCAGGAATTGGTGCCCAAGAGTACAACGAGCTATGATCAGACGTGAAGGGTCATCGCCTTTCTCAAGTTCTAGAACCATGGTCAAAAGATGTAAGGTTGGAAGACAAATATACTCTTCCCCTTTGGCAGCCAAAAAATCTGCAATAGCTTGTATCTCTTGTATCCAATCTTCAGGACTGTCCACTTGATTAGTGAGATCATTCCAAGATGATGTCAATTCGACCAATGATTGCCAGATTGATAGACATTCTCGAAAGACTGGTATAGATGGAGATGCCTCTCGCATGGACAGTTTCAATTTCAACAGGGCCCCTAGATGATTTTTGTACCTCGCTAGCCCTAGGTCCTGAGATTCTGATTGAAATATTTCGGGGTCGAGCTCTGTGCTACAATTAAGCGTGTCGTATGGTAAGATACCTGGATGTTCTTGAGATAGCTGGAGAAGCGTCACAAGTGCCCTCTGGCGTCGAATGGGGTATAATCCTGGTCGATAAACTTCCAAAAGTCGCTTTGAAATATTCCAGAGTGATGGATTGAGCGCAGGGTTCCAAGGTCTGTTCCTACCAAGAGATCTGGAATACAATGCTAGCTGCCATTCCAGGAAGGCGCCTCTAACAGCATGAGGGAGATCGGGATTATCAAAAAAAGCTAAGTCATCCAAATTTTTCATCCCATCTTTGATGAAAGAACGATGGTAGGACTTGAGAACCCTACCCAGAGCACTGGCATCATGGTTACCCTCAAATATTTGTTGGATAGGAAGCTTTCCGGAAAGCTCAAGCACCTCCTTGAGTACGTCGCTTTCAATGAATTCCTGTATGCACCGAAGAAAGGCATCTCTCGATTCCTCACCACAACCTAGGGCGTCCAAGGTTTCTCCAAGCTTCTCCATTTTCATTATTAGCATGCCGGATTGTCGTTCTGTTTGCGTTTTCCCTCGGAGGAGCCTAACGGATCGCTTCATTGCTTTGACGATGAGTTCAGAGTTTGCACTGGCTTTCCTGAGCTGTATATATACCGCCCAGTAAGCATTCGAAACTTTGACAAAGGAACCTTGGAGTTCTTCTTGCAACTTCGATCCAAAGTTGGCTGTGTCCTTATCAAAATGTTGCAGGATGCGAACACAGTCTTGGATAAGAGTATCAAGTTCAGTCCATTTGTCGTCTGAATCAATTGGTTGTTTGCAGCAACTCAGCATAGAGTCGATAATGTTTTTAGCAAATTTGGAAACTTTGAAGAGGCGTTCGTTGTACTGCAATAGAACTTTGGCATCCGCATCCGGTGGCAATTGAGTGCCTATATATCTTGAGGAGAAATGTATCGTAGCTGCTATGATGCGGACGGCTTGGCATTTGATAAAGTTTATATCACTTTGCGACGCCGAGGCATCAGTCGAAAGAATCTTGTTCGCTAGACGTCGCAAGGAATTGACCTCAAGGAAAAGAGAATCCAAATCTGACGCAGAACCACCAACACTACCAGACAATGCCTCAAGAGTGCGAGTGATTGTCTCCTCCGTGTCCGGCTTGGGAGTGTCTTTGGTCGCAGCCTCCAAGGAAAGAGTTGCAATACGCACTAGACGAGCTGCCGCTCTTGAGGCGGATGTTTTCGAAGCGCTTGGTGAGTCGGTTGATTCTAGCCATCGAAGTGCATCATCGGTTAGTCCTGCAGCTTGCGCCAGGCTACTGAGGCTTTTGGCTGTTTGTATAATCGAAGGGGAGCCTTTCTGACGTGCATCTGGTTGGCCAAAAAGGTCCGTGAATAATGCCTCTGCCAATTTATATTTTTTGGTCGCGGAATGTCTGGATCTCCGGGAAAAGGCCACTAAACATTTAGCAAATGGTTCAAACAACTCCTTCTCTTCATTCCCTTCATGCTTAGCTAAATCCCACCATTTCTTCCGGATTTGGAAGGCTAGATGCTGTAAACAAAAGACAACGTCTGGTGACGGTTGGAGATGATCTTCGCCTGTGGTGATATCATCGGAGCTTGAGATACTAGGACATAAAGAGAGAATCGTCTGAGCGAGTGATTCCAACTGTCTTGTCGCCTTCGCTTGGAAGTTTGGCGTTTTTGCAGTATGCCAAATTAGGTTTACAGGCGAGGATGGGTTTGAGATTTGTAAATATTCCCAAGCCGCTTCCACGATTCGAGGACGACCTATCCTCGCGATTATTCGGATGGTGTATATTTGGTGACTTGTAATAAGTGGTAGAGCCGCGCTTTTCTGGTCGACCTTTCCAAAATCCAGCAGAGATGCGAGGCTTTCTTTTTCTGCTGGAACTAGCGGCTTCTTTAATTCTACCCTTCTATTTGCGCGTCGAATATCTGCATTTCCATTATCGATTTTGCTCCCAAGGAATTGATCCAATCTTCTCTTTAAAATTCTGAGTTCCTTGAGGGCAAGATTGTCCAAGCCATGGGCAACAAGCTTCCCAATGAGAGCTAGAATGCCGTTCTCCAGCTGTAGCTCTGGAGAGTCTTTTCCGGCTGTCTTTATAGCTTCCGCAGTCCTCAAATATGCAAAGGCTATCCGCGCGCATTCGGCTATCGAAACAAGCCCAGGATCAGGTCCAGTGGTCAAAAACGAGGAGTAGGATGTCGACCGTCGTAGTATTAGAGGTTTCTTAGGCGAGTTCATAATTTGGCTAACAGATCTTTCTTGTAGAGGTAGGTGATTGCTACCGCGTTGCTTTGCTAGTGTGCGTATATCGTCGCTGGTGGGGGATTTCGACTTCGCGCATATTCGCGAAGTTTGGGGGGGCAGTTGACTTTTGAGAGCTTCGGCGAGAGACTTCAAAGATATATTGACGACTTCTGTTGCTAGTATATATTTCTCCCTCGGTGCGAGAGAGGCTTCGGACTGCTTAATCACATCCGCAATGGTGTTGGTGGTTTCAACAACCCCTTTGCGCCGGGGGTCAGTTCGAACGTTGAGAACCCGGGAGCTTTTAATACGCAAGTTCTCCTTCTGAACAGGATCTTCGCCATTGCTTATGAGCAATTGTTGGAGTTCTGACGTCGTTGTAGAGGTACATGTTGCGATAGTTCGGAGGTCGCTTTTGATGTGTTCGATGCGAGCACGCGTCGTGCCATCCTGTTTTGCCATCGATCGGGGGGCTGTAGGTTTCCACGGTAGTAGGATGAATTTTTCAAAGCATCCGTAGACTATACATTATTAAGAAGACGGGAGTGGGCGGAAGAAGATGTGGTGTTGTAGAGGAACGCGAAGAACACAAACACGCTCGGCAACATAGTACCGCATTCGGACTAGCGCTTTCAGCCACATGAAAACCTTAAGGAACGCCAACTCTAAAGCTCGTAAGGCTGAGGCTCTAAACGGAGACATCATATCAATCCGAATTTAAGTGTGAGTTCACAGCTTTATGCATCTTTCCTCGAGAGAAAAGAAAGAAGAGACCATTAAGACATTTGAAATTTCCGAAAATTCATGGTATACAGGAGAGTATACAAATTCACGCACAGGGCTAATTCGCATGCACACTATGTTCGTTTTTCACATCCTTCGTTCTGACTATTAGAAAATCTATAGCCGATAGACCCTAGACACAGGGCTACATAACTCCAGACCTACATATATCAACAACTGGTGTATAGTGGTATTAGATGCACCCTTGATCCCAAATCGGAACATGACCTTGCACAATCCACACAGCAATTCGTAAAGTAAAACAAAAGACCATCCCATATGTAAATGATTCCGATCACACAAACCCCGATCGCGACAGGCATCCTTGTACTCCGAAGGATTGGGCTGCCCTCAACGCCGACATCTGCGATACGCTAATCGGCTGAGGAAGAAAAGGCATGGGATGGGCGGCGTTAGTATCAAGCACTGGCAACTCCCAGTCCTTCACATAGCCTTTTCCTCCACATGCCACATGCTTCCTCAAACCCATCCACAACGTTGGCACACTCCTGTTTTGCTTCCCGCTCTCGTAATCTACGATCCCAATCTCCATTGTTAACCCATAATATTCCTTGCTCTCTGAGTTCTGCATCCCGCTTCCACTCAGCAAGTTGTTCTTTTGAGCTTTTTAATCGGCGGGCAGCATTGCTATGTGCTTGGCGGCTCATGTGTAATGAATCAGAGACATTGGAAAGATGTTGTAGGAGTTCGCGGGTAGATATGGTGAGTTGAGAAAGGGAGAACAGAGGATCGGGGGATGAGTATGGGAGGAGATCAAGGGTTGATGTTATGAGAGGAAGGAGTTCATCGATGTCCTCGGGTTCAGGGATAATGGCGCGAGGGCCAGAGAGGGAGGCAGAGAGAGATGTCAACTGCCGCGACTGGTGTGTGAGGTGCGATGTGAGGGCGTCATGAGTGGTTTTGAGTCTACACCGAGGTATATTAACCTAGTTTCTTCATTGATGCTTGGGAAGGGAGTGTCTGTACGTACCTTGTCGCACCGTTCTCGATGCCAGTCTGACTCCCTAGATCTTTCAATCGCTCTACTACTCTCTTCACTACTTGATCTGATGGACTACCGTTCTCCTCCAATCCTCGCCGTGCTAGGCTTTCTATGGCCGCCATGCGAGTTTCAAGGCCCGTCGAAATACCTTCGTTGACCTCCAAATCTGAATCACCTCCGTAATCCGAGCCGTCGTACAACGAACGAGCCCTCTGATGTCTTCTTCCACCCTGCCGCACGGTTTGTGGACTCAAGGTCATTTTCGACTCCGAAGAAGGTGACGACGACTCCATGGCTACTCCACTATCGCGAACACCATTAAGTGCATGAGGGGGTTCGAGACCTGTCGACCCGTCGTGCTCTAGTGCGAGACCAATTTCGTTCATTTCTTCTTGAGGCAGCTCTATGTCGTCCGCATATTCCTCGTCGGCTGCTTCATCGTCCTCGTCCCACACATCGCCGAGTTCGTCCGCCAAGTTACCCAAACCCCCACCATCACTTACCCCATCCAAGTTCTGAGCAGGGCTGCTAGGTTCAAATTCGTGAGCAGATCGCGGTGTCACCGGAACTGAGTATCCAGAGGATCGCCTGTTCTGAGAGTAACGTCTCGAGGACATATTGTGAGACATATCGAGGGAAGAGGGCTGCCGCCAGTGGGAAGAGACCGGGCGCTGGGTGGGAGTTCGTGGTGGTGACGACATGTTGTATTTCTATTGCCCCGTTTGCGCTGAATAATTAGGCGGAGCAGGTGGCACTGCTCGAGGGTTTCGGTGGGATGCTGTTCGCATCTGTTTGTGTGCAGGGTTCGTTCGTTGTTGGTGTCTATACTTAGTGGCAACTCAAGAAGCTGTGTTCGAAGTCGCTCAAAGCTCTGTAAAGAGTCAGGGAGCGGGGCAAAAGCCTGTGACGCGGCGTCGCGAGAATGGAATGGTTTGTTGGTCTTGGCCGTGATGCGGAACGCGGTGGAGCACCAGCGAGGGTGAGATCGCTACTCGTGGGTGCTAGGCAAACGAAAGAGAGAGGGTGGGAGAAAGATGGTGTCGCTGAGCGTAAAAAAAGGCCACTTTTTCTCTCGTTCTTTGGTTGTTGAGGAACTCCACTTGGAGGGAATCGTCATGCCCCGAGGAAAGGACTCGAGGTGCCCCGACGATGACAGTGCACGTGATGCCATTCAGCTCAATGTTCCCCTTGCAAGCATGCTTGCAAGGGTCCCGTCCCAAGATTGCAGCCTCGATTTCACACACCCATATCAACAGTCTGACAACTTGGCAACATACTTTCATGTTCGGCCGAGGTAATCGTAGCCCTAGAACTGATCGATGCATTCATAGCCACTAGACAGAGAAATTCAATTTATATGTATTTTGTCCAGTAGTATCTACCAGAGGGCACTACGTGGTTAAAAAAATATACAGCAAAAGCTACTTTACACGCGCCCAAAAACGATTGTATCGAGCTTGCCCTGCCTTGTCCTCATGCTCGACACTTTTAGAATGACCGAACCCACAACTGCTCTGACCGTCCGAAGGGTATCGCTCAAGAATGTAAATAGGGAAAGCCGTGTAAACACGCCCAAAAATCCCTCCAACGCCATGTGCAGTGATGCGCCATGATGTATATGTACCGCTATGTTAAAACATGGCAAGAAATCTCTAGCCAAACAACCGGCGAAGAAGCAAAAAGAAATACGCGGCCGAAAGAAAACGCCCGCAATGCCCTTGTGATGTGATGCCGCTGAATATGATGTGGGGGAATAGGCGATGTCGCTCCTAGGACGACTTACTCTGCTCAAGGTTTGCTAGTTGCTTCTTGAGATGAGTGAAAAAGTCCTGGCCGGTAGGCATCAGATGAGACATATTGCCTAGCTGCATGTGAGCATCTTGAAGGAGAACAGCAAGATGATTATCTCGTACCTCGCGAACCCCAGGCGCCGCTGCTCCTCTTGGCCACCGAATCCCCTTGAACCTTGTGGAATACCGCTGATTGGTCTTTCGAAGATGTGGGGTTAGATGCGCTGTTCGATACGGACGTGTCATTTGAGGGGGTAATACCTCCAACAGTGTCGAGATATCCTATCGAGCATGCGTTAGCCTCTTTAAAGCCTATAGAGCGCGTATCGGAGCTTCCAAACGCGCCAAACGATAGGGATGTGGCCAGTAGACGTACTCTTTTTTAAGAATTCTTTGACTTCGCCAGCATTGAAGTCCTTCACAGGAACATGCGAGTCTGCCTGGACAGTCGGAGACTGTGATGCTCCACCGCCACCTGCAGCCTTGCCCTTTCCTGCGGTCCAGGCATTTCCTGAAAGCATAGCAGCGGCCTGTTGTCTGCCTCCATCCCTAGTGGGGGTATTGGTGCCCGATGTGCGGTCCTGGCTCTGCTGGTTTTGGCGGTTGGCCTGTCCTGACCGCCGCCAGCTGCTCGCATCGTCAGATAGCTGTTGACACACGCGTAATACGTGGCGGGGAGCTTACCGATTGTTCTCGCCCGCGCCGCTCATTGTGTGTAATTTTGTGAGAAGGTGGGAAAGGTGGGGAGGGGAGGAAATGGACATATAATCTTTCTCCAGGTCGGAGAAGGCTTTGGCGTAAGATGGCGCACTGGTGTGATTGGCTCCTTAATAGGACCCGCGTCAACCAATCAGCATAAAACACAACGCCAACCATCCTTCACGGAAATGCCGTCGCTATGCGGACTATTTCCTGGAAACTTTGAGGGATTTTGATAACTTGTGACCATCATCTGGTCCAGTTGATAGTATTTTAAATAACCGGCTGGAAGGGCGAAATATGTGCTTAGATATTCAGTTACCACCCTCGCGTGCCGCCTTTCGTGAATGGCAGAGTTAGCTTCGAATGCCACTCAGAGTTTGCGTGCCATATTTTTCCGTCCAAGATGGTCCAATGAGGTATCTGGCAACCACTTTTCAGTCAAGCGACAATATAAACAATTCTGCCCCACTAAACACTTCGAGATTCATATATCTCTACACAACCGTGCGAACATGAAATATCCGGGAAGCAGGCAATATTTCTTTTTTCTACATGACCAGAAGCCTCATTCTAGACAGATCTTCAAGCCTAGCATTGTTCCATACGTCGCCACAACCCTAAGAAACCGCCGCCTACAACTTGTTGACCTGCCTTCGGTCTACAAATCATAGCCCATTTATCCTCCTGCGTTGTCAAATTTTCGACTAGCTCATTATCCCTCACTTCTAGCTCTCCAATGGCAGCCGTTGGCTCTTCCTTCGAAAGCACAGCATGAGATCTCTCTTCTGTCTGTTGTAGTGTGGCTCGTGGCTTAACAGCCCTAATGTCCCATTCGCGTATGCAGCCTGCTCCAAGCTCGATTACTTGGTCTAGCAGATACGGCATCTTATCCTCGCGAACAGCCTCTACGCATTCAACAATCTGTGTGATGCTGGGATTGAAAACGGCAAGAAGACCGTTTACTTGAAGTGCGGGCGCTATGTTTGCAAAGTGATGGTTGGCATTAGGGAGGTCCAGAAATACATGAGACAGGAATGGATCTTCGGTTTTCCTACGTATTCGTTGTGCTAATATCCACTCTGATACATCTCCCACGTGGAAATCAACATTACGAGCATACATGCCTTGACGGAAACCCTGGACGATTTTTTGGGCATGCTTCGAGTGCTTGCTAGATACGTCTAAAGTGTGAATGATGGCGCGACGCTGCTGTTTCCATAGCTCCAAAGTTGATGCCTCAAGGTCTGAGAAGGACTCGCCCCCATACACAGCGTCTTCGGGTTCTTGGGCAGATCTGTAGTGATGAGTCGTCGCTGCTGGAGGGTTGGCAGCGTGGATCGCACGAGATAAATGCAGTGTTAGTGCCCCATGGCCAGTGCCAGCTTCCAGTATCTCCAACGGTGAAGTGTTTCCAGCGATTGAATCCGAGGTGTCGACGTGAATATCCAAGAGACTAACAATTATGTTCGTATCTGATGGGTAAATCTAACCCCGTCAATCTTCACACAATCGCTTTTGCAGCCAGCGATGGCGCGCATAGGGAGATAAACGCACAGGGGTTACAAGACGTGGAGTCAGTCGAACATATTCTGCCAATGTGGGCTCGTGGATGCGATATGTGGTACCCTTGGAGCTCTGAACGACCTGGCGTGGCTGCTTGCCGATGATTGAGGAATGGTTAATTACTCCACGGTGGTTTGACGTAGATTTCGACGACTGCAACTTTACGAGTGTTCCATCATGTGAGGCATCCCGCTTCTCGCGGAGAATAACGACATCGCCGTCTGTGGTGGTGTGAGCATAATAGTAAACGGGTAGGACTGTGATGCTCTCTCGCCTTTAAAACTTCGGCGCAGGAACGAACGACATGTGGATCGCCTTGTTTGTGTTGATCGAGATGTCTGGAGTGCCGCCCGCGTAAGAAAGAGTGGATGGCGCATTGCTGCACGTGAATAGGCGGGAGTGGGATGCGGAGGGTGCGGAGATGCATAGGCTAGAAAGCCAAGCATGGCCAACAAAGTATCTAGTGGGAGCTTGGAACACATATCACCCATCTCGAACCACTCTTCCATCATCCTCTTCTTAAGGCTCGCCAGCCCCTGGCTATGACCCCCGAGCCTCGCCGACGTCGCTGAATCCCCCGTGAATGCAGTTGCGGTGTCAATAAATGCCCGCCTGCCTACCACTCTGCGGAGACCTCCGCCAGCATCATGACCCGTAGAATTGTGTGTTCTCCCCATCCAGGCACATTCATGGCTAAGACTAACTCTCCTTGCAGGTTAGAACAGGGGTGCAGCTCGGCCTCTTGACCTTCTTTGTCTTCCTCTTCGTATTCTTCCTCGATAACCGCTACCGCGTCCTTCCTCAGTCCATTCACAGCCACCTTCCTCTCCACCACGAGGGTCTCGTCATCACCGACATCACCGTACAGACCTGCTCCACACTCAACCCGTTATCCACTTGTAAGCTCGACCAAGACAAATGGCACCGAATCGACAAGGACCTGTACCTCGGCACTGGATGGGTCTGGAAGGCTTTCGTACATATCAAGCGGAAGCGGGAAGAGGAGCTCACAGACGAGGACAAGGTCATTCTTGACGTACGAACTGGTAAAATAGACCCGGCCATGGGTGAGAAGTCTCAGGCCACCGAGAAGTGGGAGTCTCGTCCCGCAGGCATCTGGTTGAAGAGATCGTCAAAACGTGCCGCAAGTGACTCAAAGAAGCGTGTCACTGCGGTGGACGTCCTCTTTGGTGCAGATGCAGTGGAGCCTCGACTTGGCTGGGAGTTGATCAAGCCTCAAGCTCTCCGTTTGGAGACTGGTGGCGAGAACAAGGAGCCACGACTCAGTATCCGGCGAGGAACACCGCAGAAGATTGAAAAGCCGGTACCTAGGATAAGAAAGGATGGGAAATTCAAGATCATGCAAATATCTGATCTTCATCTCAGTACTGGACCTGGGGCTTGCAGAGATCCGGAGCCGACAAGTGCCAATGGAGGTCAATGTGATGCCGACCCTAGAACCCTTGAGTTTGTTGAGCGACTCATCACCGAAGAGAGGCCCGACTTTGTTGTGCTTTCCGGCGACCAAGTCAACGGCGATACCGCTCCCGACGTTCCTAGTGTGAGTAATCCCCTGGTTGTTACAGGAAGATGTATGCTCACAATGTTGCAGGCGATGTTTAAGATCACAGGACTACTCGCGGAGCACAAACTACCCTATGCAGCTATCTTTGGAAACCATGACGATGAAGGCTCCCTTTCACGCCTTGCGCAGATGTCTCTCTATGATTCGCTTCCTTACTCCCTGTCTGAGGCTGGACCAAATACAATTGACGGTGTAGGCAACTACTATGTCGAAATTCTAGCTCATGGAGCAAACAAACACTCAGCCTTGACCCTATACTTCCTCGATACTCACAGTTATTCACCAAACAAAAGGAAGTTCGATGGTTATGACTGGATCAAGCCTAACCAGATCGCTTGGTTCCAAACCACGGCAGAAAACTTGAAAGCTACGCATAAACATTACTCACACACCCATCTCGATTTGGCCTTCATTCACATACCGCTTCCAGAATATGTACTCAATAAAGAACAAACGAAAGAGATTGTTGGCAACTTTAGAGAGGGTGTGACTGCTCCAGTTTTCAACTCTGGGTTCAAAGATGCATTAGTAGCACACGGCATCATGGCCGTTTCTTGTGGTCATGATCATGCCAACGACTATTGCAAGGCTTCCAAGAACGAGAAGAGTGGCGAAAGTGAGCTGTGGATGTGCTACGCTGGTGGTAGTGGTTTTGGAGGTTATGGTGGGTATGAAGGCTACCACCGCGGGCTAAGGCTTTTCGAAATCGATACAAACCAGGCGCGGATATCAACGTGGAAGCGACTAGAGTTTGGAGAAACTGCCAAGAGACTCGACGAACAGATTATCGTGGACTCTGGGAAAGTTGTTCCCCCTCAGAGCCGCGCGCGCGACTGAGGGCAACTTGTGATTTTGGAAAAGGGTTGGCAGGAGTTTGTGGTCATAGGTATGGGTATGCCAACCATATCGCGAGGCGTTTCTGGTAATACGGGGGTTTAACGGTCTTTCCTTGGTTATTGGGACTGGGACATACCCACAAACTAGGTGTGGTAGATTCGTGTGTTAGTTCGCTATCGTCTGTATTCTATGCGATTACATTTCGTTTCTTTGCTATCTTTATAGTTGCTGTCAAATTCTCATCATACGGTCTGCAGTCTGAAGTACACTTTTGTTTTTCTTGCTTTGCATGATCATGTATCTAAGATAATCTGGTAGTACAGAATCTGCTGACGTTCTGCTGGTCCATAGGAATATTTAGGCATTACACTCACTCTGCTTTGAGCTTTGTTATTGTGCAGGTGATGAAACGTGCGCATCTTTAAAGGCGGCTGAAGTTGTTTGAATAAGTACGTGAGCATTTCCCGTGATACCATACCTGCTTTCTACTTTCAATTTCGGCTGGCCGTATTTCCTTCGTTGGAAAAGTTTGACCACCATTGACTTTGAATTGCTCTTCTCCTAGTGCAACTCACACAATCCAAACATTGCCACCATGACTACATTGCTCATCCTCGCACCAACCACTTCTGGAGCGCATCCACTAGATCCGTGGCGCACTCCCTACTCTCCTCCAACAATTTGCAATGTACTAGAAACTCCGGTAACACCGAAAATACGAGGCGACGCGTTCTGTGACAGATTCGGCTTCAAAGCGTACGGTTGAGCGCACTCAGGTACCATGGTGACGCCTATTCTAAAGTTGTTGAGATTTAGCCTAGGAAAACAGTCTTTACCGAGTTGAGGCCATTGACGAAGGCATCTCAACCAACGATATACTCAGGTGTCAGACGATCAACACACAATCAATGAGATTTTAATACTTTCGCCCTGTCGCCCTTGTTACATTCCCCTCTCCATAGCCGGAAAGGTGATCTTTATCGTACACATATCGACCTAAGTCGATGATGGTCTTAGAACTGCATCCATGGAGCGTATATGAGACCAGCGTTTAGTAGAGTTTGTATCGTGTTCATTTCATGAACGAGAGATCAAATACTTCTCACTTAATGTATAGAGAGAGAGATGTGTATGTAGCTTTTCCTCTAGGAAGTATTCCGGTAATGTAAAACTAGGGTTGAAAGTGACACTGGGGCATACTGGTGATTTTCTAGGATAATCATCCCTCTTTTGACGTAAAGGTATAGAGGATTTTATCCCATAACCCCTAGTGATTTGGTTATTGCTTGGCGATGCCGACTATGGCCCTCTTCCTCTGCAGATATAGACGCCATCCTGTCAGGCATTGATAAGAAAGTGATATTAGAATATATGATCCAGAAGGACTAGCAGGTACCAGATCGTGGAGAAGAGTTTGTCTGATACTTTAAGGCGAATATTGTAATCCTAGAGTGGTGAAAAGATATTTACCTGCTTTCATTTTCACCGACGCCGTGAGAATGCGTATCAGAGGAGCTTGTAGGTCCCCAATACATTAAGAATACAGCACCAACTACTATAAGATTGGCTAGTCAATTCCAATCATTTTGTTAAGAAAAGTTAATCGTTTTGGAACTACCAGAGGGTCTGGAAGAAAGTGGTTTAACAAAATTGAACTTATATGTCCTCTTCCAAGGGTAACTCAGGAACACTATGACAGCCTCATAATTTTTGAATAGTATATATTTAGACTCTTATTCCGTAACATTACTCTTCCAATTGGAACAGCATCAATGCCGTTCGAATCAAATCAATAAGCCATTAAACGCCCTGCCAGCCGTAAAGTAGGTATCAATAACGCAAACATATGTCCCAGGACCAGAACAAAGTATGAGACATAATCCCCAAACCTGCCAAAAAAAAAAGTCCACAAAAGGGAAAAAAATACATCAACTCATCTAAGAGCAAGTACACCTACTTGATTAAAGTGGTAAAACATGCCAAGTGGTGAGAACGCTTGGTTTTAAAATGACTGCCAGATGATTAATATCTTGGAAGCTATTATTTCCAATTCTAGAAATCAAGCGTCGCCCATAATAAAGTCTAGGGCGCTAAGTGCAAAATTCTTGAGCGTGCTTGTGGTTGTAATCGTCTTCGACCTATGATCATCTTTTGTTCTCGCCTGAGGATATTGGATGGAGACTGAACGTGGAGGTGAGAACTGTTCGGTAGCTTGAACTAAAGCTAGTGACTCGTTGGCAGCGTTCTCTAACGCCAGACACGAATAAAACACGGCGCTACCTTGCCTTGTGCCTTGAAAGGGAGTAGATTTCGTAGAGTCTTCTCGACTATGCCATTGAGCTAGAGATTTGGAGGAAGGATAGTCAAAAGTTTCTATGTCGGCTCGTGTGAGGGTAGGGTGGACGAGAGATTTCATTACTTCGGGGTTGAAAATGCGTTGGGTTGTAGGAATGGGAGCATCGTCAGGGTCCCCGAAGATAATTTTTGATTTCGTCTTTGGGAATGGGGTTAGTTGTACCGGTATATGTAGTTGTTCAGCCAATCTCAACTCCACATAAAATACCTCTCCAGATTTCCTTGTACCGGCGAATGGCGTAAATTTAGAGGAATCTGATAGGGGATCTGTATGTGGCGTAAGCACTACTAATCTACCATTGCCTTGAGATGCGTCCTTATTCAAGGATATTCTAAACGTCTCATTGGAGAATTCTAGAGTCGCGGTGCTTGTCTCGTTCAAGGTTACGCTGGGATCATTATCCTCAACGATTTCGTTTGTAACTGATGGAACCTCTGAAAGGACAGAATTTGATGTGCGAATTGCTATCGCTTGTGAGTCAGATCTCAACCCCCCCTCGTGCTCCAAATTTTCGACCTGGACCATCTCATCGTCATAGATTCGAGAAAACGATGCGAAATCCTGGTCTCTTACAACTGGAGATAGCGTCGATACGCGTGTAGAAGATTCATTTTTGTTATGGTGAGGTTCTTGCACGCCCGGCGTAAATGCCATAACACGGCTCGAAGCCCTCCGCACCATATTGTGAGGCTCTGAAGCGGCGGACCTAGACGTCAGAGCTTGTCTTGAAGGTTTGCGAGAGATACTGCCGGGAACTTGAGCAGAATTTGTTGTTGAAACAAGTTTGGTGGGTTTTCCCGCTGTCTTCAGTCGTTTCGGCGGAGGCTTGGGTGTAGAGTCTATGCTAACCATACTAAAGCGTTCGGATTTTGTGCTTATCTTCCTTTTCGGTTCTGGCCGAAATCAGTATGTTACTTTCATTTGGGGAAAAAAAAGGGGGGGGAGGTACACACTTTCTTTGCCTTGCCCATCATGAAGTGAACAATCCCAAATGCTCATCGAGTGCCAACAATTCAAACAACATCCCCCGTGGTATGAATCAACCCGGCAAGATGTGAACACCCCCCGATTCATCGTGCAATGCGTGCATGCCACCGGAGCCAATCGCGAACTTGACGAACATTGTGAAATTAAGGCGGGTATATAGGCTCCGTAAGGCTTAGTCTTGAGGTTTCCGTCCTTGTCTTTGTCTCCGGAAGGATACAAGTATGCCCCAAGTGTAATCTGCCCTTTTCTAAGGTCTGGTGGCCGTTCAATGGTCATCTTAGCCGTATTCTCAAGATGCATACTTCGCAGGCTCTTCCCCTTTTCAACCCATTGGCTCAGATTCGTAACAATGTCGGCAACGAGTTGCTGTGAAACAGGAACACTATGGTTGGCTTTCACTGTGTGCAGGCAGGGTCAGCAACGCAAATGGATATGCAAGAGGCGAAAGACAGAAGGAGACGTACAGTGAGCCTTATAGTTCTCCATGGCTTTACGAGGTGTTCGCGGAACAAGTGGCCGCGGCGATGTGGCAGAGGAGGAATCCGAACCCCAGTAGTAGTTGCGCGAGATAGGCGGTGGTGGAGGTGATAACAGACCAAAGGTCACCATTGCACTTGTTTTGCGGTGTCTTCAAAAACGATAACGACGCGTTGGTACTGATAGACGCGGGCGCGACAAAATCACGTGTACATGAAAACCATTCCAAAAGAGGCTAGCTGATCTACACGAACTTATCTCCATGCACTTACATATGCGCAGGAGAGAGTACTTGAGGAGATGTCGAGATGGATTCCCGATTGAAGATTCTTTTCCATCCTTCAAATAGGACGCAAATTCTTTTGATAAGACTTCCTTATAACCATGGAAACACAGACCATCGTTGTCCTCCCTCATGCCCAATTCCCAGGTTCGCCTGAATGAGATATCTCAGGACGAGATATCTCAAGATGAGGTAGGTATCTCTCGGAGGAGGTGTACCCTAACAACCCCCCAAAAATCACCCACAAATTCTCCCCCGTCTTCCATTAACTCTATAAAACATTTACACTTCCCAATTGTGTCAATCTCGCAGGCAATATATTCTGACACAAGCTGCCTAAGAGGATCAATATTTCCATTTGGGTCTCTGTCATGAGTGTAGTCGCTATTATATGCGTATCTCGCCAATTCAATGATATCCCCCACTCGTCTTTTGTATATTTTGAACTTCATGAGTGTTTGGTGAAGTTTGTCTAGCGTAAGAGCCTTTAGGGGTTCGATGAGTCGCATGTTTCCGAATGTATATAAGCGAGCATAGGAAAGAAATACTGGCTTGAAGTTTTGGGTGGAATTTGTGTTACCTCTTGGGGTAAATGAATCGAAGACCTTAGTTCTGGGGTTATCCATCGCTAGGTATACACGGTTGTTGAATTGAGTGCGCAGGGCTAGCTGAGACTTCACTTTGTCCTTTTTTCTTTTGGAATTTGTGAGAAAGCCCCATTCATCTTCAACTAAATTTTGTCCTTCAATCATTGGTTCCGGAATCTGGATAGGAACCTCAAAGGACTCTATGATAACCTCAGGGTCGACCACGGTATCATCAATCGAAGACAAGCTTTCTTCATATTTTGGGGTGGTGAAGTCACCCCGATATGCATATTCACAGAACCGAATGAAATCATCCACTTCGATATCTTGAATAAAGGCACATTTTGTCTGGGCCTCATTCATTGGTCCATTCATGAGAATCTTCATTGGCTCAGAGGTAGCAGCAATAACAGCAGCGTGGACAGTAATTGGCGTCTTTTCTTTGCCAATAAGGAAGGTAAATTGAGGTGACTGGATAATACTGTGTAACAGATTCAGTCTGTGAATGGGGGATTGACAAAGGAGAGTGAGGCTTACTCTTCAAATAACAATGGCATTTTTGCAACGTGATTGGGTAAGTTGAAAAACGGAAAGACAAATACAATGCAGCCATATTTATATGTTTCGTCCTCAGATTTTGCAGGGGTCGTACAGCAAACACATACGTACTTGATTCTGACTGGGTGCGGATGTGACACAACATTCATGAATCTTCTAAGATACCTTCCTGTTCTAGCTGCTCTCCATTTTAGCCCTCTATCTTCTTCTCCTCCATTTCCATTTCCTCATTCACTTTCAGATTTTCTTCTTGGCACAACTTTTTCATCTTTCTTAACCTGGTTGGCAAATCCGGTTCCTCTGATATTTCAATCCACGTCTTCGGAGGTTCGTGATTTTCGATGCACTCCCGCCATTCAACATCTTCATCCCAACCCCAAAGTTTCTCAGGTATTGGCTTATCATCGTACCCCCTATAATCCATCTCTTTAGTGATGATGACCGTACAACGGACCCCGCTCGCCTCGGCTTTGTTACAAAAAGATGCTAGAAGATCAACCCAATCATCTTCCCACTCTCCCAGCGGGAATTCGATACGGAGACTACTCAGACGAGGATAAAACTCATATTTATACTGTACAGCGAGCTCAAGAGCTGGTATAAGACAGTCCGGAATGAACCGCACTACTCTGTTATGTTTGTTTTCGCCTTCAACTTGTGCCTGAGCTCTCGTAATCCAGAGTTCTTCCAGACTCCCGGGGAGCGCTTTCCACAGCATCTGTCTTGTAGCATTTTTCTTTAATTGCGTTTCACCCACGAAGACATCTTGGCCCCATATGTACACTGGTGCAACTTTTAACTTCTTCAACATTTTGAAGGGCACGAAGGAGACAGGATCAGGCCTATCGGCATCATTGTTGAATTGATAGGGATAGAAGTCTTCGTGACTCAATCCAAGACACTCTAGTGTATCATGATGTGCCTCGAGGCTCTTAATGATCTCGTTGTGGTCCACAGTGCACCAAGCCCATGTGCACCCAATCTCATAGTTAAAGGTTTTAAGCTTCCCTGGTATTGTTGCCGCCATCATGGCCCTCAAATGGTTGCTATGGAATTTCGAGGTGCGACATTCGATATATTGCACCGGACATGAACGTGGCTTCAGTCTCGTGAACACGCTATTAGTTTCTGGCTCGCCTTCACTGTCACCCATCTTGTACCCGTATATAGAACGTAGATTGGGTAAATTGAAAAAGGCAGCAAAGTAGATGGGGTCGTGGGGATACTTATCATCATCTCCAGTTATGCAAACATCCAGTGGTTTAGAGAACGCCATGGAGCTGGAGGACTTTGGTTTGTCGTTTGTTGAGAGAACAGAAGGCAATTTATCGAATGGCTTGATACGGTTCCCGATGCGTTCAAGCATAGCGACTAAATCATCGCGATCGGTAAGAATTCCTATGTTTAAATCCAATTTCTGTAGATTTGTGAGATTCGCGAGTAACAGGGTGAGAAGGACGTTTTCGTTCGCGCCCGATTTGATTTTCTCGTAGATCTCTCTAGCTTCTTGGTCGTCGATAGCGTATTCGACACATTTCCTTCTTAATACACCCTCCAATTCTGGTGTTCCATATTTTGGCCAGGGGAATTTGAAGTCCTCAGCTTCTGGGTCAACATTATCCCTTACTTCCTCAGTTTCGTTATTTGCCCATGTTTCACGGATCGCCAGGGAGTGTACAAGAGAGGCATGGGAGGGCGATGTGAAGATTAGATATGTGAATGGAAGGATGTGCTTGATGCCAGAATCTGAATCGCCATGGCTGAAGAATATGTCTGAGTAGAGGTATGGAGTCGCAATGCGACTCAGTTTCTTCGAAGTGAGACATAAGCTTGCTAAAGATGCCCGTGAGCTCGCTGATATAATGTGGTCTAGGAGCTCTTCTGAGAGGTCGTACTCGAGCGAGAAGGGCATGCTGGTCGAATAGTTGAGCGAAGGATCGAGCGAAGCATTGAAGAGTGGTGCTAGAGGGAAGGGGGACGAGAAGAGCGATTAAGAATTTTGGAAAAGGGCTGAGCATATACCGTTCGCGGATAGCCTTGGAATCTAAAGCGGACTGAGCCAATTATGTCAGGTTAGACCTTAGAGCCTGCTGCAGCCTGGTATTGGACATCCTAAAAGTTCAGCTCAGACAAGGTACAATACAAAAGATATACCCCGAATGAGAGGTGACTATCTACAACATTGTACATATAAATCAGGTGATGTTGGGCTTGGGTTCCAGAGTAAGGTGTAACCTGGGCACATCACGTGGAGCCCAGCTTTATGAGGTAATCGGAGAATCAGGAATCTGACACTAAGTTCTGCACCATGACGCCACATATGGACAGCCACCTCATGCGCACTATATGGCGATCATTCAAGCCCATAGGCTGTTGCATGGGCTTCCTTGCGTTACTGTTTGGTAGAGGGCGATGTCTCTATACCTAGCGACTACATCGTTAGCCTAGTACGTCACCAGTCCGCACCTTTGGGAAATGTAGGTATATATCCCACTTTTCACGTCACGTCAGTCTCCCGTCAATTAAAATTCTTCATCTTGATCCTTGTGTCATTCCTCTGGAATTATCTACCGTATAATTTGTCTTTGTCCTCTTAAAAATCCATCAA
The DNA here is from genome assembly GCA_013620735.1 of Clavariopsis aquatica. Taxonomy (NCBI): domain Eukaryota; kingdom Fungi; phylum Ascomycota; class Dothideomycetes; order Pleosporales; genus Clavariopsis; species Clavariopsis aquatica. The sequence goes on from JAAZQE010000186.1 coordinate 39,104, forward strand.
AACGGCTCTTCAACTTCCCACGCGGCGCGCTGTCACTTCCTTAGCCCTCGTTTCCATGCTTTCCATCATCGAGAAGCAACGGAAGAAAGAGACAAAATCGGGCCAGGGTGATCAACCAAAACTAGACATGTCTGGAGAGCTCCAAACTATTCCCGCCAGACACGGCGTAGCAACGTTTGTGCCACGGGGTAGAATTATTAAAATTATAAATACCTACGGCAAGCAGGTTGTTAGCACTTGGGCATTTAGCTTAGCGGCACCGCCTGAGAAGAGAGATGCCGAGGAGGAGCTTGAAGATGAAGATACTGAGAGCAAGACTGGGAAGCTGAAGGAGGAAGTCGATGATGAAAAAGGTAAACAGATGGTTGAAAGCACCGAGAACAAGACTCAGAACCCCAAGGAAGATGCGAAAGACTTGGAGAAAAAAGCAGGGAAATTGCCAAAGAAGTCAGAGGAAAGGTCGGTGGAAGAAATGGAAGCAGCCAAGCACACCTCGAAAGAAACAGAAACTACAGAAGAAGAAGAAGAAGCTCATGACCCGCCTGAACAAACCCCTGATACTACTGACAATGAAAAGGCCCTTGAAATTACTGAGGAAGGTAAGAAGTCTGACAAGAGAACTTGGTCGTCCTATCTCCCCTCCATTCCGTACCGATCGAAACCTTCATCCTCGACCACTGAGACCAAACCTGACCCGAAGGTGGAGAAAGCGCAAAACGCAGAAGCATCGAAGAAATGGTCATCATACCTGCCTACAGGAAAGGGTTTCTCAAGCTACGTTCCAAATGTTCAGGTCCCTGATTCAAAAAGCGTCGTGAGCGCTTTTCAAGCAAGTCACTATCGTGACCCGAATAAGAGCTATGCAGAGCAGCTCTATGACTTCTCAAAGACGCCTGTTGGCGCTGGCACTATAGCCGGTAAGTTGACCTCAATTATATATATACCAAATACTGACATCAACAGTGGCAAGCGGCAGTGGTACCGCATCCTCCATCTATGCGGCTTACAGTGCCTACACCAAGATGGCCCCATCATCGCGTTCTCAACCTCCTATGGAATATCTATCCCTTCCCCACACCCGTGCCTCTACACATCGTCTCGTCCCTGAAGTGAACGACACGCTTCTCACGAATCTTCGCACTCCAATCATGACTCTCATCGAAGACACCACACCTGGCGCACACGATACTCTGACCGCCGCATGTGATGCAGCTTTCTACACTGATATCGGCGTCGACAAGCCTGAAGAACATGGCAGCTGTGCGGTGAATCTCGTGCTTGCGCTCAAAGAACTCAATGAGACCGCTGGACTCAAGGGCACAAAAGCCGTAGGCGCAGACATCACTGTCAATATCGCACCGACGCCACTCCATCTTTTCATGAATGCACCACTGGAACTTAACCCCGACATGAAGAATGAGGGATCGGGTGCAAAGGGTGCAAAACTTAGCGTCGAGGAACCAAAGGGAAAGAAGAGAAGCTACGTTCGCTTCCGGGCAGAGAGAGACATTGTTGTTGTGCTGAGTGCATGTCCAATGGACGTCGGCAACCAGAACGGCGGAAAGTGTATGGCAGCAAACTTCATGGTTGAGGAAGCCGACGCACAGGAATTTGATACTCCAGCCTCTTCGCTTAAGAACAATAGAGGCTCACCCAAAAAACTCTCAACAGGAATGAAGAAACCAGTTTCTATGGGAGAATGCACAAAAGAAGAAAATTTGGGGCCCGAAACACCAAAGTTGATGCCACGTCCACGTGGAGGCCCGGCAAAAATTGCCGCCATCCAAAGGTCTGCTAACAGGCAACCCATCGATGACGATGATCCACCTGATTCCGCCATTCCAGAGACAACACCACCGGAGAATATGACCAAGAAACCAGGAGACGAGACACAGAAACCTAAGAAGAAACCAAAGAAGTTGGAGCGCAGAACCCCCATGCATGCAAAGAGCGAGGCATCTTGAACAAGGTCTACCATCAATCATCATAACAAAACTTGGACAAATGGTTGAATACGGATACGTATTCATCCGCCCCCAAGCGCGTTTCTTATCTCTATCTATTTTCGTATCCAAGTTTGCAAGAGGGATATGTGTCCTTTTCACCATCTCCATCACAATTCGCCATACGTATACAAGGACCTCGGCATTCATAACTGGGTACCTGGCATGCCCTCATATTTATACGATCGGCTCGCCTTGTCACTTGGTCCGACAATAGGCTATTCAATAAACCCCGGTTTGCTTCCCCTTTGTCGTTGAGTAACCCTCGCTTGCTTTCATTTATGTACAGTATGCATGCATATGTACGCACATGCATATGCAAACATTTCGGTTTAGTTTGGGCAGGTTCCGGTTTCCGGGAAGAAAGGATTCAAGGTCATTGCTATTAATACTTTTGACGTCAAGGGATGGGATGACCGGCCGAGAATGAGTATGTTGAGAATGAGTAGAAAAGATTTGATCGATATGATCCTTTGCATGTTTGTATTAGTATTTTCGATTATTTAGGATTCAATTCAATTAAACTCGAATCAATTTGATAGCACTACATTTCTTATTCGTTCCAGCGAGGGTTTAATCTGTAGTATGTAGCGCATCGTACATAGGAAACCATTGAAACAATCGCACTCAACTTCATCCCATATCAACAAAATCTTTGTGATTTGACCACTAGTTGCTTAATAGCATGATCCTGGCTTACAAGTATATGTTGGACACTGGGCAAATTCCGTCTTGGTAACTACTCCCGTACACTTACTTGGTACCAGCGTCGGATATCCAATAGTCTTGATCGTAGTGACAACGACATCTACTCTCTTGAGCAGCAACTCCACATCGCAGGCGACGTCGCCTAGCGGACACATTGGTGGCACACATGGGGGAGCGACAAGAATTGTAGTTGTTGAGCACCCAGTTGGTACCGGTTTGGTGACTGGCGGTTTAGGACCCGGAGTTATGGTGATGAAAGTCGTTGGGACCGGAGGCAGAGTAGGGTACAAACTCAGAGTAAGTGTGGGCTTAACACTGGGAGGGAGTGCCGTGGGCGGTTTGATGGGTGTAGGGCAGTTGCACGTCGGGCATTTGCTAGGCACCGTGACTGTGACAGGGCAATCGAGTTGTGCGTGCTCACTTGGTTCGCCGCGGACCACCATGTCTGCTTCATCAGTGTCGGTGGGCGGGAGCATGGGACATCCAAGAGGGCATATGATCAACGGGCAAGGTACTGGCCGGGAAACTGTCTTGGTGATGAGACAGTCCGGAACTGCACGCTGCGCTATCATGGGTGCAGCAGTAGGTTCAGGCGCTGCTTCGCGTTTACCCCAGGACAAGTAGCCTCCTGTAGGATGCATGTCTTGGGTGTTCTCTTGAGGTTCGCGCTTACCCCATGAGAGGTAACCGCCTGTGTGATGGAACTCATGTGTATCGAATTGTGCATCCCTCTTCCCCCACGACACGGATGCTTTAGGTGGAAGCATGGTGATCTGGTTCGGCGGGGTCGGAAGGGGTAAAACGGGGAAATCCGTAGGTTCATCCTCATCCTGACGTTTCCCCCAGCTGATCTGCGCGGATGTAGGCTTAGGCGGCGGCTTCCACCAGGAGATGTAATTGCTAGGGAACTGCAGACCGATGGTGTCGGTGGCTTGTGCTTCTGCTTCGGCGCGTTTGCCCCACGAGATGCTCGCCTCGGGGGGCAACAGCGTGATTTCGTCGGATGGAATAGGAATAGGGGGGAAGTTAGTTGGTTCAGGCTCAGATTCTTCTTGGCGCTTGCCCCAGATTATGGTAGCCTTTGG
>JAAZQE010000187.1:0-42775 GCA_013620735.1 Clavariopsis aquatica
GGGGGGGGGACCACTGGGCGAGAACAAGTCAAATTACCACTGGCTCCATCACGCTCAAGCAATGCCAAACCATGACCCCCCGACGGGTCGGCACCCGTGACGTCGGTCGCGGGCGCGTGTCCGTGCCGGCCCACACTGGCCGTCCACACTGGCCGTCTACAGGTGCGTCCGCGTCTCCGTGCAAATCTCCTCCCCACGGCCACCGACCCTGACATCACCCATTGCACATGGCTCATCACCCATTGCCCATTGCCCATCGCCCATCGCACATCGTCCACCACCCGAGCCCCCCTTCTAGAACGCCGCACATCGCGCCCAGACCCCTTCAATAGTCCTTACCTGCTGGCGTGGTTGCTCCACGCAACAGCTGTGGCGCAGGCCCCCTCCTCCTTCTCCTCTTCCCCCCGGCGTTATCCCGCTGCTGCACGCACAACGCGCGCAGTCGTGTCGTCGCCCTCGCGGTGCTGCTGTTCGGCCGCATTCGAGCCTGCGGCTGCAGCAGGTGCGCATGGAGAACCATCTAGCGTCATGCCCTCCTCTGCCTGCTCGGCGAGATGCTTCTCTTCAGCTGAGGTGATGCACTGCATATTTGCCCCTTATCCGAACGAGTCAGAAAGAAGCTCGCATCGAATCGCGCGCGAAAAATTTCTCGTCGTGGGATGGGAAAAAGAAGCGAAGAAGCAATACATACCCAATTTATTGAGCGTCTCGACCCATTCATCGTACGGATCCGAGTCGAACACGATCCCTCCCCCGGCCTGGAGATAAGCGATGCCCTCCTTGACCAGCATCGTCCTTAGCGCAATGCATGTCTGGCAATCATCAGCAGCCGCTAGCGGCCTTCGAGCAGCCTCACCGGGCACGGTGCACTCACATCCATGGCCCCCTCAACCTCCTTGTCGCCATCCACGCTGCCGTACCCAAAGTACCCCACAGCCCCAGCATACACACCGCGCTTCTCCCTCTCCAGTTCGGCGATCAGTTGCATCGCACGAACCTTAGGCGCCCCGCTCACCGTGCCTATCCACGTGTCAGTCCATGTGTGAGCGTGTGAGCGTGTGGGACTTGGGTGGGACTTGGGTGGGAGTGTGTGAGCTGCAATCCCGCTGCACTATATCGCTCAAAAATTACGTACCTGCAGGAAAAATCGATCGGAACGCGTCGAAGCGCGTCTTGCCCGGTCGCAGCACCCCCGACACTTCGGAGACCAAATGTTGCACATGCGAAAACTGGCCCAGTCAGCCTTTCAGTACTTGCTCCCTCTCATCGGTCGCGCCAACGGCTCAACACGCTGCCGGACGGCACATCACCCACCTTCTGCACCACCATCAATTGATCGACCCGTGTGGACAACGGGTCGCACACGCGATTTACGTCGTTCCGTGCCAGGTCGACCAGCATCACCTGTCGCATCAATGTAAGCCCATGAACCCCGCAACAAACCATACATCACCCTACATGCTCGGCCCGGTCCTTGATCGAGTTCAGCAGCTCGTTCGCCAGCGCCGTGTCCTCTGCCACCGTCTTGCCTCTCTTGACGGTGCCTGCAATCGGGTGCGTGATGATCCTTCCACGCTCTTCCTTGACCAGAAGCTCCGGGCTGGCCCCGACAATCTGGAAGTCGTCGCAATCTAGGTAGAACAGGTAAGGCGACGGATTGACATTTCGCAGGTGTCGGTAGATGTTGAACGGATGCAATGACGTCGGCCTCGCGAACCGCTGTGATGGCACCGCTTGAATGATGTCCCCAACGTCAATGTGTTTCTTCAGGCGATTGACGTGGCCTTCATACCCATCCTGCCCAATATTCGACGTGTAGTGCTCGCCCATCTTGATGGGTCCTTGCTGCGGCATTGGCATGTCCTTGTCCTTCAGTATGCTCACGTACCGCTGCAGTGTAACTTTTGCCGCCTTGTACTCCCTCTCTAAATCATCCATGTTCTCGGGCACCTTTACATACGTAATGACTTTGACGACTTGGAAAAAGTGATCAAACGCGATGACCGTGTCGAACAGCATGAACAAACTCTCTGGTACGCCAAGTACATCTTTCATGTCATCGCGCCGAGTTTTGGGCTCGAAGTATTTGACGCAGTCATAACCAACATATCCAACCGCTCCACCAGTCATGGATGGCAATTTAATCGACGGGATCGTGGCCACTGTCCATTTCGCAAGCTCCTTCTCGAGTATGGGGAGAGGGTCCTGCTCTTCGCCATGGCCGGGGCCAGTCTTGATAATTTTGCGCGGATCTGACGGCTGGTCAGTCAAGTGCCAGTCGCCGAGCATCCATTGAACCAACCTGCTCCCACGAAGCTATAGCGTCCAATTGTCTCTGTTGTAGCCGCACTCTCAAAGAGGAATGAGAGTTTCGATTGTGACCTGCTGTCAAGTCAACACCTGCCCTCTGTCCACTGAACCGGGCGCATGCAACTAAGGGCACCATAAGTCCAACCTTGCTCCCAATCCTTATATATATATCATTCCTTCTTCTTCTTCTCTTCTTCTTCTCTTCTTCTTCTTTCTTTCTCTAGCATGGTATCTTGCAAATATTTCTACTACAGCCATCCTGCTATATGCACCGAATGCGCCAGTCCACTAGTATGACTCACCTGCCAGCAACCTTCAAGTAAATACTGCTCGGGCTCAAAAATTCGGCAGAAATGCTCGAGAAAATCGGAACCAGGTTTGGAGGCTTCGGGTTCTTGTGTGCTTCAGCTAGCACTTCGCGGATTGTTTCGAGTGACGGCTGTACGCCTAGCTAAAACATCGTCATATGCTCAGCATCGACCCCATCGATTGGCTTACGCCCCCAAGCAAGGGTGGTCTTACCTGTGACGACATTGTCTCGCGCACTGCCAACCGGACAGTGAATCACACAGTTCGTTGGGAGTAAAACAAGTATTTGTGGATATGGATGCAAGTGAAAACACGCAAGAGCGCAATGTTGCTCTTCGGCGGGGATAATCGGACCTCCGAGAGCACGTGGAAGTTTCGGAGGGTATATTTTGCTTGGCGTCGATGCAGTGAATCGTTGTTCAAGGTGGGGGCAGCTCCCAGCCTGCGCAAACCCGCACCCTCAACCTTGCGGCATCCCCGTATGTCCACACCACCAACCGCAAACCCTCCCATACGTTGTATATACTCTGGGGCACCTTGACCCTTCATTTCCCATCTCTACGCTACCCCCCGCGCCCGGTCCTACGCTGGCATAGCGCTGCAACAGCGTCACCGCCTCCTACCCATCGCATCGAACTCAAAATGTGGCCTGTCCTCAAGCATGGCACATCCCCTCTCCCCGTCGCGCGGCCTTGGACTCCTCCCGAGCACGATCGCGACACAGATCCCTTCTCCGACTACTTCTCCTCACCCTCCAGCGCGACGTCCACGGCCCCAATCCAAAATGCGCTCTTTTCCTGCCTCGGCCACTTCGAGCACCTAATACAGACATCTCAACCCAGCGATGAGCAGATGGAGCAAATCCTCTCGCTGTTCGAGGAAATGGCTTCCATACTTTCGCGCCCAGAAGCGCAGTCGAGGCAGTCCGATGACCATCTGTTCCCCGAGCTTGATCTGGCTCCCGATTCCATCTCAAGTTCCCCTATTGCATCGTCGCCGCCACCCTTCCACGATTCAGCATGCCAAGCTAGCTTTCCCTCCTCGGAAGCAGAACCCTACATCAACGCCGTGCAGAGTTACATCGAGAGCGTGCGTGATTCAACCGAGGGATTGAAAACGAGATTCGAAGAGATTAAAGAGCTGAACTGGATACAAGGAGAGATTATAAGAGACTTGAGGCAGCAACTGCAAGAGAAGAAGAAAGCGGCGATCAAGGTGCCACCAAAGAACAGGGTTACTGTCGTGAGGAAGGCAGAACGCAAAGGGTTTTGGGCTGCAGTTGGGGAGGCGCTTGATCAAGTTGGGGATCTGTTATATGAGTGGTGATCTTTTGTGACTTGAAGCGCAAACAGGCCGTATTTGGATTTTCTTCAGCACCTTCGACTTCTTCTCATTTAATCATGCTTCGATGAGATGGAATTGGAGATTTTAGCGCTTTCCGGTTGGGACTTTGAATTTTTTTTTGGTGGTGGAGTTCATCCGGCATTATTTTGGCATTGCTCTGGAGTTTGGACATCGACCACACGGTTGTTAACGCCATGATATGATCTAGGGCCAACAGGCTCTGATTTTGAATTGCATTAGGAGGATCACGACGACTTTTCTGGTTTGTGGCGGGCGTGGGAATACAGATACCCTTTTCATAGCTTATACGAGACTCTGACACGGCTAAATAGCAAGGTACACTAATACGGAATTATTTTGTTGGCTCATTTTCTACCTAGCTGTGTGCCATGAGCATGTGAAGGATTGGGGATTTGGGGAGGGGGGGTTTTCCCGACTTACATAAACGCGAATGTTGCGTATCATATTAACTTACCAAACCCTTTTCAGGCTGTCTTCTTATCTCTTGCTGTACCCTTCAATTTCCATAGTTTGAAACGGCGGGCGAAATACCAATCGAACCCCCCCAAGGGCAGAAATGTATATACACACCAAACAATCCAGCTCATCTTCCCCTCCCACACCCATCTTTGCTTGGTTAACCATCCATCCCCACGCAACACATGCCTTACACAGCTCTTCGCATACGCCTCCGTGTTCATTCCCAGCTGCTGCGAATACGTTAACCGGTCCTCGTACTCTGCTTGCAGCGGCATCATGTACGACCCCGGTGGGAGATCCCGATGTAGCCGAGCAATGTTGGACTTGACCCCCCCAGTGATTACCGTGACTACTCTTACTCCCAACGGTGCCAATTCAACACGCAGAGTGTTGGAATAGGCGTGCAATGCCGCTTTTGATGCATTATACGCCGAGCCCCATACGTACGGCATGACGGCCGCCAAACTCCCCGTCTGCACTATTGTCCCCTGGGCGGCTATCAGCAGCGGTATAAATACCTGACACATCTGCATGACGGAAAAAACATTTGCGGCGAACAGCTCGTGCAGTTCATCTTGCTCGATATCCAGAGCCGGGATGGTGTAGTTTCTTCCCGCGTTGTTGTACAGGATGTCCAGACGGCCATGGGTAATCTCCGTCACGGTCTTGAGGAGCGACTGTATGCTCGCCTGGGACGTGAGTTCGAGCGGGAGATAGGTTATTCGTGGGTGTGGGGCCGTGACCTTGGAGGGGTCGCGAACCGTGGAGAGGACGTGGAAGCCTGACATGAGTCATTGTCTCAGCTGAGCAATGAAATAGGAAGTTTTGGGAACAATGCTGACCCTGAGCGGCAAATTCGAGAGAGAGGTAATGCCCAATACCCCCCGGTGTGCAGCTACTAGCGTCAGCTAGGATTTCCAGGAAGGATGAGGGCCGTCCACAACAAGTTCCAGTAACCTGTACGACTGACTCATTCTGAACAATGAACATACCCTGTAATCAGCGCGAATTGTTTGCCTTTTTCTGTCATGGTAGAGCTCCCAATCGGGCAAGTCGTGAGATTGCCTTGTGGTGTTGAGTGTTGGAGCTCTGGAGGTGGGAGCTTGGACTATCTGATGCGCACGGACATCAGATCAGCCTTGCCTGCGTCTGTTTCCTCTCCCCCTCACCCCCCGGCCGCGTGCCCCTCAATCATGCTCCCCCAGACTGCTGCTGCTGGGCCACGTAAATTACAGCACCTTCCTGATGCTCGCTCTATTGCTTACTAACATAAAAGGAGAAGATGTATATATTTTCACGCGTTTCCGCACTGTGCCCACTAACCATTTTGCTGCCGCTTCTTGCATCCGGCTTTTTTGTGTTGACTTTTGCTCACCCCATTGAACCCATCCACACAAATTCATTCCTACACCACCAGAACTAAATATAAATTATTCAATCACCATGTCTCTTCCATCATCATTCAAAAACGATATATCGGCGCTTTTGCGTCCTTCCATTCTGCTGGGCATGGCTATCCACCGTCAGCCCCCCCACTCCCCTCCAACTATCCGCATCAATGCTAACGTATAATAGATTTCATGATGACTATCTTCGAGGTCGCTTTCAAAGAAGGCCAACCAACGAAACTCTTCAAGCTCACCGAGCTCCGCTACAAAAGCTTTGCTAGGCTCTGGGCTGCAAACGGTGCCTTAACTCCCCCACTATTTCCTCCGACCTTTTACTAACCCCAGCTTTAGGAGAAAGAATGTCTATCGAAATGCCACCACTACTCGACACTCTCCTAAAATCCAGCTCGGGCGTGGTTCTAGATGTCGGCCCGGGCTCCGGCGAACTCCTCTCTCGCTTCAACCACTCCAACATAACGGCCATCTATGGCGCCGAGCCCGCTGCAGATCTACACCCAGGGCTTCTCCGCAACGCCGCTGCAAACAACTTTGAAGGTAAATATCACGCCCTTCTCTGCGGTGCCGAGCCCGAGAGCTTGATCCCCGCATTGCACAAGAGTGGCCTGTTGCAAGACGGGGCAGCAGATAATGGTGTATTTGACGAAATTTGCTGTATCAGGGTGCTCTGTGGCGTCCCACGTCCGAGAGAGACACTGAAAGGTCTGTACAAATTATTGAAACCGGGCGGGCGCATGGTGGTTTGTGAACATGTAGTTAATCCGTGGCGGACAGAGGGAAGAGTTCTGGCGAGGGTTATGCAAGTTGTTTATACATGTTTGGGGTGGCCATTCTTCATGGGTGGGTGCGAGTTACAGAGATCTACTGATGTTTATTTGAAGGAGGCAGGGGAGTGGGATAAATTCAGCCTCGAGTATGTTGAACCACACCACGCGGTCCCTTTTATCGTCGGCGAGCTGATCAAAGCCTCGCCGAAATGATCGAGGCGTCCTGGGGATTGATGAGCCTGGAGAAGAAAATGGCTCTCCGCCAAAGTAGTATTTGCAGTAGCAATGATTTTTACCTATGAAATATGGCACTACGGTGTATTTACTTTCTCATGTGCCATGCTCTCCCGACATCTGTGAAACTGGCTCGAGTAAAAAGCGAAATAACCCTTCCGTCTTTGCTCTGCATCAAGAATACCATTAGACCAGGTGCATGATAAGATAGACAGCGAATAACGAATTTCCATCACGAGACCAAAGCCTGACCCTACACAAAAATTGACGAAGAACACATGAACACGGATCATGAAGCTGAATTAGGAAAACAATTCGCTTAAATAACCACTTGGTTTTGACGTTGCAAGTAAGGCCCACGGATCAATTTTGGATCAATTTTACCTTTAGCCAATCCTACCTATCTTAAAAAAAAATCTTCAACTGCTCTCATGCTCAGCGGGACATTTCATGATTTACAGGAGTGGAAATTGAATGAAATAAAAACTCCTCCTTTTTGCTGCTCCTTTTCTATTTTATCTATCCACCAGAAGATGTCTATAGGTCTAAGAAGGAAAAGTTTTGGAAAAGGGAAACAAAGACATTCTAAAAAGCGGACATAGGATGAGCTGTTCATCATGAGATATTATTGCCCGCGTCTTGGATTTGGTGTCCCTTTTGCGTTTTTTGTGTGCAGAGACGAAGCTCATTTACGAAAGAGTGTAGCAAAATAGCAGATCAAGGGGACGATGAAACGATAGAGGGCCTATTCGTGTTCCGAAGCAGCCCGCTATTAGATATGCTGGTCTCCATGCTATTTTTTTGCATCCATGAATCTAAACATGGGTTCATACCCGAGGTGAACAATCTAAAGGGGTTGAATGCTCGTGGAGCAAAGGCAGTGATTCACCAGAAATACTCGTGAGTGATGCCTAAGGAGGAGAAGAGTCGACGCTATCTCTGACCAGCGGATCATAGTACATATACACTCTTCTTCCTTTTTCGCCCAAAAGGCCTGGCGCCATGAATGTCGAGACCCCAGTTTCACGATCGTACTTGTGGTAGGATGCAGCAAGACGTTTTCCGCCTCCCCCGGGGAGATCAACCACAAAAGAGGGCATCATGAAGCCGGCAATTGTGCCGCGAAGTTCCTGTTCGAGAGAAAGGATTTTGCTTAGTGGAGTGCGTAGGTCTTCAATACCCTTGACAAGATCGCCTTGGTAGACGTAATACTAGTGAGAGTTAGTATAATTCATGGTAATTATAGAAAAAGAACAGCATCGAGCTTGTAGTAGGCGTAGTCAGTGAGGCACAGCGACTACGGATCGTCACAACTTAGTTAAAAAAGGCTTACGGGTTGGAAGTTCATGTCTGCTAATTCTCTAATCAGCTTCCCCATAGTTTCCACATTGTCATTGACCCCCTTCAACAGGACTGATTGATTTCGGACAATAACGTTATTCTTGAATAAGTAGCTCGCAGCTTCTTTGGTGACCCAAGTAATCTCATTTGGATGGTTGATGTGTGTGTGTAAGCACACGTGTTTGCCCATCTCTCGAGCTTTGTTAGAGACAGCGATGAATGCATTGATCCACGCATCATTGCCATCGAGAATCCGGCCCGGGGCGACACAAAGACCCTTTGATGCGAAACGGATCCGACGTATGTGCTTGATAGAGATGAGCCTATAATGGGATTATTACATGATCTTGTATGCGGTATCGTGAGACTTGCTTGTTTCCAATCTCAAAAATATTCTCTGGTGAAAGGTAAAATGTGTCTCCACCGGACACCACAATGTCAGTAAGGACTGGCGTCTTTTCGATATATTTGTAGACAAGTTCCCAACGCGCACGGCTTGGCTTCTGTGGAGATTTTGATACAGTATCCGTTGGTGCGCCAATTGCATAGGATCGAGTACAGAAGCGACAATATACTGGACATATTGAAGTCGCTATCTCTAATCAACATTGTACAAGACAGAGAGTATTTCTCTTTGGGATAGCTGGAGAGAAATTAAACTCTAGTTACACTCACCTAAAAAGAGTGCCTTGTCGGGATACCTGTGCACGAGACCGGGGACAGCTAATTGAGATCAGTAGAGGGAACCGAAAGTTGTAAAGACATCCTCACGAGAATCCGCTTCTTCATGTAGCGAATCGAGCGTCAATTGGGGGTGATCCGGAAGGAACGCAGACGACAGAGGGAGAAATTGTCGCCGGATCGGGTCGTCGATGGGCGCGGTCCAGTCAATAACACTTAAGATGTGTGGGGTTAGTCTGATCGTCATGGGAGCTTTCTTGAGACCACCCAGAGCTTCGGCGATGAAATCATCCTTGGTTTTTATGTGTTGAAGCAGTGGATCAGAAGATTTTGCTAACGTATCTGGTAGAACTGTATTAAGAAATGCGAACAGCCCTTGCTGGTTCTTGACCGTTTTCGCAAGCTGGGAAGTCAACTCATGCCCTTGATCGACTGTGGGTAAGTACGAAATAACTTACTGTCCATTGGTATGACTTGAACTCTTCTGGTGCGACATCTTTCCATTGGGGTATCCGGTGCCAGTAAGAGAAGTAAGGGTCAGCGGGCGTCGAAGTGAAGAATGTCGGATGAGCGACATCGACGCTGGCAGTGTTCTGCGTTAATAGAGTTGGCTCCGAATTGTCTGAGCAGTCTTGATTGATGAGTGGTAACCCTTCCAAAGTTGATTGTGAGTCCGCCTCTAGGGATGGGTAAAGTGGACTGAATGTTGCGGCCGCCCTCACTTGATGAGTTGGTTGAAGGCGTTGAGCGGGTAAGCCCAAGAAAGTTGGGCATCGGGTTCTTCTTGGGGCATTAATAGCCCGGTATACAGTAGCTCCTCGACTCAAGCCAGGCATGGCTGTGTATTCTGTGGTTGTTGTGTATTAAGGGTAGGAGAAAGAGGTGATTGTTGAACGCTGAAGCACTGAGTGAGAAGGCCATTTATGGATTGATATACTATCGTCCCTTCCAGCTCCCAATATTATTACCTCGTTAGGAAATGGGGCTTTCCGTTGTGCTGCAAGGCTCCTTACTCATTTTTATTGTCCAATCTACGGAAATAGCAATCACCCGAGTATGTGCGACAGTCAAACTCCCGTGGGCCCCGTCACTGCAACAATTAGGATGCTTGTATGCGATCCATCCATACTGGGTGAGAATTTGGCAGAGGCACGATGATGATTTGTAGCAAGTTAGACTAATTTTAGGGGGTTAATCCTGCCAGCGCTGTGAAATACTGTTTAGGAGTACACTATTCCAAGAACGCTAGTACTGTAACCAAAATGAAGATATTGAGCTTGAGGGGTTGACCACGGAATTGAAACACACATCAATCAAGTTGAAGAGAATGGCCAAGAACTTGGCTTAGAGGTTGATATTAGGGGATTTTATCTTTGTACAGACGAACGAACAAAGACCCCCTAATCCTGGAATTTACTAGTGCTACAGTCACTTGCAATGCTAGAAGAATTGAGGCAAGGTGGGGGTGGGGGGAATTTGGTGCATAAGTTAGCCTACCTATAGAATGGTTGTTAGGGCGGTGTACGACACCAAGCACTTCTAGACCTCAGAAAGTCTTGGAATGCTGTGGAATGGAGGGCATTTTTTGAGACATTGGTTAGAGAAATTACTACTAAATGTTGTCAAAGAGGACAGAGGACAGAGGACTAGTGATAGGTGGAGCTGTTGTTTGAAGGATGAAAGGAACACAGAAGGAGCACCTACGGGCCCTTCGGAGAAAGATGAAAAATGTGGAGGCGGGCGCAAACACTGAATAGCAACTGGATGGGTACCTCATATTTACGCTTCTCTCGGGATGTGAATTGGTCGTGGTGGATATGTTAGATCAGGAAGTGCACCGTGGTCGACCATACATTGCGCTTTCCTATTATAGGTTAGCGCGTGTCCACCCTTGGCCTGATGTCACCTGTGTGGACTTCAACACCACAGCCCAATCGTGAACTCTTCTTCAAACAACGCACCACACGCAGCCTGCCCGCCACCCACACCATTTTTCCATGGCCGACTCTCCTGCGGCAACAACAGGCTCTGCGCCCTCAGAATCTGCTGCCCAGCAGCAGGCACGCCTTCGCCGCGAACGAAGGGCTGCAAAAATTGCTGCCGGCGGTGCAAATCGCCTTCAAGCTATTGCAGCAATCCAAGGTGGAACGAGCCGTGATGTGACCAAAGATGTTCCAGGTATATTGTTCCACTACGTCGTTCCAAAACCCACTCTATAAACTAACCAGTGGTAGTTCGCCCAACTCCCACACCCGCTGCTGCTGCAGCTGGCACCTCCACGCCTGATCCAGACGAGATAGACATTTCCGAACATCACTATACCCCATTATCCGGAACGCCCCGTCTACCCTCACCCTTTGCTTTCAACAGGAACGGAACGCCTCCCCCGTTCCCCGGCGCTGGACAAGAGACCGACCCGTCCCAGGACCCAATGATGGCTATGCTCCAGAGCATGATGGGCGGGGCAGGAGGCATGCCAGGGATGGGGATGCCGGGACAATCGGGACAGCCCGGTGACCTTCCGCCTGGCTTAGCCAATATGTTCTCGGCGATGCAAGGCGGTGCCACAGAGCCATCACCCGACCAGTCCTCCGCGTGGATTTGGCGCCTTGTTCACAGTATTTTCTCTTTCGGACTCGCTGTCTATATTGTCCTTCAGACTCCGTTCACAGGGTCCAAGTTCTCACGGGTCTTTGCTACCTTCCCGGGAGACGAAGACTGGACCGTCAACTCTTCGCCATCTGAACAATTCCAGCACTACTTCTACATGTTTGCGACCTTCGAGGTCGTTCTACAAACATCCCGGTTTTTCATTGAGCGCGGACAGCTGCAAGGAACCGGCATTCTGAGCAGTATTGGCCAAATGCTGCCCGAACCTTATGCAGGTTATGTGAGGTTAATAGGGAGGTACAGCGTAATCTACAGCACGGTGGTGAGTGACGCTATGGTGGTCGTGTTTGTGCTTGGGGCGACTAGTTGGTGGAGGGGTGGGATGATCTCGTAGAGGTTGGTATCTATTCGATATCATACCTTCTAAATCCCACAATTCTTGTGCCTCATCCACATCTTGCAAGGCAGTCTTCTGTGTGCGCCACCCGTAGCCGTGGCGTTGGTCCAGTTGCTTGGTCCAAACAGTTACACAACAGCGCCCTGAATGTTCCTACAAATAGGAATCCCCGATACTCCGACACGTGTGTGCATATGCACACGTCAACAAATGCACCTGGCGGAGCAAAGCCATCGGCTATGAGCGATCGGTATAGCATTTTGACCAATGGCATGCTGTGAAATGTCGTACCGAACTGGCTCTACTCGCCGAAAAGATAGCCCCTTTCTTGGCCTGTGGATCCCAGTAGATACATTTCCCGTTGCACATTGAACCACCTCTTCACCGTGTTTTTTGTTGTTGCAAGACAATGCACATTTTGCTAAAACCGAACACAAGATGGGGCAGCCCCATACACCAAGCAAAAGGACTCGGACACATGCGGCAGATAGTCTGGGGAAAATCATTATGATTTTGACTGGAGATGGAGATGGGGATGAGCGGCGTCGGATATACGGAAGTGAACTTTGAAACTTTGGTCCGATATTCCTTTTTGATATCATGGTGTAAATATACATGTACATGGGTCATAATAGACGCTTTCACCCTCGATAATACTACACCGTCATCCTATTTATTTTCCATCTTGATTTGGTTTCACCTAATTCGCAGTCGGCATCTCTCCTCGTGCCAACTTGAGCATCTCTTCCTCCCTTCTCTTTGCCTCGAGCTTTTCCCTTACCTCCACCCTGTCCTTCTCGCTTCTCTCTTTGAATTCTGCTATCTCGGCCAACTCTTCTTTCTCCTGCTCCGTAGCTTTGAGCACCGTGGCGCCTGTGCGCGCGATGAGTTGAGCGAGAATGTCGGATTCTTGGGCCAAGCGGAGGTCGATGGTATGGGTGGGTGTTGAGGTTGGTGGGAGAGGTGCGTCGGCCAAAGTGGAGGCGGATGGGACTTCATCGGGGCTCGTGGGCTTGGTGTTGGTGTAGATTTCGAGGATCGAGGGGCCAAGTTTTTCCTTATGCCGGTGTATTTCGATGGGCAGGGCGGGATTCCGGTATTTTATTCGGGGGAGCATTTCGCGCCAGAATTTCCTAAGGGAATGATGGTATCAGCATTCCGCTGGTCTCTTCTCACGTCCCTTCTTCTCATATTCCCTTCTCGGGCTTTTTTGCTACTCTGTGTTGTCTGGGGGGAACCCAACTGGCACGTAGTCCGACCTTCAGTTTGGAGTGGAAGTAATTGTGCAAGCCCATACCTAGCACCCCGATGTCCTCCCTCGATCTTCGCGCTGAACTCCATCCGTATCTTGGACACCTCTTTGGGGAATATTATCGCACCGGGCCCGACCCGTATCCATAGTAGCTATACCCAAATTGTCAAATATAGTTGTGAGATTTCGAATGGGGCGTGATGATCTCTACTGGGACTGGAAATGTGAAATGTGAAATGGGTGGGCGGGGTGCGTATACCTTCTACGCAACAGATTAGCAGGCACGATTGCGGCAATTCTTAGATTGAAGATGATGACATACTTCGCGCAGCTTGCGCATTCGTTTCACTATATGTACCATTGCGTGTATGTGATGATGAGTGAGTACTTTGTCAAACCGTGAAGTCGAAATCGTTGCGGAATTTCGACCAAAGGCCCGAGGATTTGCCGCGTGTGGATATCATTGGGCAGAGTCAAATCGCCGCGATTTGTTCTCGAGAGACAACACCAAATTTAGAGTATTTGAAGATTAAACATAACCGGTATCTGATATAGTGGCAATACTCGATTTCTAGCTATGTCCCCATACGCCTAGTCACTCTCCGTGTTTTCCAGCCTCCGCTTCCCGAGGTATACTCCCTATTTTCAAAACCGTGACCATCGTCCTTTACAAGTCACGTTTGCATTACAATAAATATCCAATCAAAAGGCCTACCCTATAAAACTAGTTGTTCGCCAATCATAGTACCTGTAAATAAACCAAGAGCACTTGCCGCCATGAACGGCAAAGGCGAAATGGTAAGCGAAGGAGTGCGTCACTGGTAGAGGAAGTGACTTGTCTATTGAGCTGGCGCTGCTGGTGCCTGCGGTGCTGTGCGACGGCTCCTACATGACGTTAGTACATTTTGACATGCCTGGGTTGCTAGACTGCCTTACATGAATGACCTGCTGAGGAACGAGATGAGGATCATAGGCATCCACGATGGCATCTTGTTGAATCCCCAAAGAACATAACCGAAGGGGATAGCCAGGCCCAATTCCTGGAGCTTGCCGTTGAATGGGTGCCACAAACCCTCGTATGGCTCAGTTGCCTCATAGCCCTTATCGAGGACAAGAGCCTTGAATGTGTCGACAGTGGTGGATGTGCGGTTCAAAGGCATGTAGCGCACAGTGGGGGCTGGGGCAGACTGATCGGCCAACGGCTTCGGGATCTGGAAGTAGTAGAGCGACGGGGGGCCAACAGACCACGAGTTGCACAGTATGGGCTGCGATTCGCAGTCGAGGAGCGCAAACTTGGGGGGATTGGGTCTTGCGGCGAGAAGAGGCAGCGAAGTCTGTATCCATGTCAGTGCGCTGCGGTGTAGAAAAAAGATGAATCACAAACGTACATTCCATGCCTTGGTCGAGTTTCCGCAGAAGCCATAGCACGTCGTGTTGCCGCCTGTGATGAATACCACCCAATCTTGCGTCGTGGGTGCGCTCGCAGCGGTATCCAGGGTGAGTGTGTCCTTCCAGGTTTTCTCAGTCAACTCGTGCTGCACAACGACGGCGACCTTGGCGGCTGCAGCATTGAGCGGCGATGGCGCAGCGGGGACGGCTGATGTCACGGCATCTTTGGCCTTGTTGAGGTACCCCTTGACCTTCTCGAACAGAGGTATCTGGTCCTCGGCCAGAGCAAGCGCGGGGAGGGCAAGCAGCAGAGTCGACGAGAAGCGCATGGTGGCGGCGATGTGGGTGCGAGAGAAAGGTGATGGAGGAGGGAGCGAGTGGCTGCCTTGATGGCGCAGATAAGTTGGTTTTGGCCGGCCCCAGCGAATGGGAAGCGTTGCGCGAGCAGCTGTGGGGACTGGCTGGTCCGACGGGGGAGGGGTGGGCGGTGGTGAGCAAGGCAAATCACGCGTTTTGGCAGCGTTTGGCGGCGACGTGGGGGTGGCGAAGGTGACGCGCACGATGAAGACGACGAGGACAACGAAGAGGAAGAGGAAGAGGAAAAAGACAACGACAAAGAGCGAGACGCGGAGGAATGATGAGAACAGTAACGTGAGGGCGAACTGTTGATGGGGATGGCTTGGCGTCCCCTTCCGGACTAGTTACTTGTAGGCTAGTTCTCGCCAAAATGACATTCAAAGCATGGGCCACATCCGCGGACTCTTCCACTTACAAGGCCCCCTTTTTGGGGGTCCCGTTGCCTAGCAATTTTGCCTTTACTGCCACTCTCAGCTCCCGTCGTTGGCCTTGTTCTTCATGCATTTATCCTCCTAGGCCTTCAATCGCGCTCCGATAGAGTTGTGGAACCTGATATCAACCCCTGTGCTCCCCCCGGATTTCCCCAACAATGCACATCAACCAACTTGTCGCGCTCTTTGCCGTGTCGAACGCATGGCTTGGCGTGTCGGCCAGTCCGCTAGCTGCTAAGAGACAAGGTGAGCTTGCGTACACCTTACGAGTCAACTCCTAACCAGTTGGCCCACAACAGATGAAGCCACGACGTCTACCCGGAGCGTCGCCTCGGTGGCCTTGATGGAGACCGTCATCGATGGAAAAACAACGACAATCGAGGTCGCTGCTCCCAAGCCAACACAGGCCGAGTCAGCTGAATCTGCAACCAAAGCCGCGAGTGCAACTATAACTACAGCGCCCACCCCAGCAGCGTCCAAGACCATAGCCATTGTTTCCAAGACTGGCAGTATCCAGACTGGTAGCACCGTGTTTCCCATCTGCCAAAACAAAGACTCTGCAAACCCCTTTTGCTTGCCTAGCGATGGGTCGACCCTCTACTATGGCAAGACGTACTATGCAACATGGGACCCAGAACGCTTCCCGATGAACTCCACAGTCCAGGTTGTAATCCAACTGGCCAATGATACAAAGCAACAAGTATGGTCTTCTGGGCCGACAGACAACGCGTGGGGTTTCGTTTCTGTGGACATGAAGAAGGCGTGGATGCAGGGTATGCTCTCCTTCCAACGATTATTTACAAGCACATGCTAAGGCGACTATTATTGCAGGCTACTCCATGTTCAACTTGACCTTTCATCTCCGGGTTAACGAACCATCCGCGCCTAATAGAGCAGCCTCGACGTTCGACGGTCCCGATATTCTACTCACCAATGAACCGCCAAATCACTACAAGGCCCCGCCCTTCACAAAGGTGCCCGAAAAAGCCGCTCTTCTGATTGGCCTACCTGTTACTCTCGGTGGTCTCGCGCTCATAACTGCTGGCCTCTACTTCGGTATGCGCAAGCACCGTATCATTGGTCTCGGCAATATCATGGGTCGTCGCAAAGGGTATGGAGTGGGCAAGAGCAAGAGGCAGCGCATGGGGCTGGGCAAGAAGGGGGCTGGTGCTATCAGGCTGGATGAAAGAGATGACTACTTGGAGCCGGGATACCAGCCTCCGCAAAGGCACATGAGAGGCGACAGCCTTGGCAGTCTTGTCAGCGATGATGGCATCCGCCCTGCTCCAGCTGGCAACCATTTTAGGTCTGAGATTGACAGACAAAGGACTGGTCGGTAGATCTCGGTGCGAGAATAGTCTCATTAAAGTTGTTTACCACGCCTTGTGGCATTGAATTTTGGGCCTAAAACAAAAAGGGAGTAACATGTGTATGAGAAGGTTGAGGATGAAATACCTATAACAGTATGCTGTACATATTGAGCCGGACTTGAAAACGACCTACAATTAATATATTACCACTCTTTGATGCTTATTGCTAGCCGCGCTGCATAGCTTGGCACGTTATGGCTTCTGCCAAGTACTGACTTGCAAGTTGAGCCGCATATTCAAACTTTCCCTTTTCCGCGTCTTTTGGGACGGTTTTCAAGCAACATCGTGATTGCATTGTGATGGTAAAGCGAGTATCCAATGCTAACAAGGTGGAATTGGTGCCGTTGTGAAAGTCCTGTCATCCAGGTTTGTTCTTTCGTCTCGTTTCATCCGTCATTTATAATAAACTCTCTAACATCTCGCTACACGTTCCATTTCAGTCTAGGAAGAGACATAAGTAGTGGCGATAGACTGTGAACCCACAATCCCAACTTCTTAACAACCCCCCTAGATCTAATACCGCCCAATACTTACATTTCGCCCTAAGAGCCATGCCTAGGAGTAAATCGCAACCAAAGAGGTGGTAGATCTAACAAGAAAGTGTCCAAGAATCCCGTATCAAACGTCTCCCCAGTCTCTCCGAGTGCAAACGAAATATTGAAATTTTGCACGATCAAAGACACCGCAGTGCGGAGTGTGAGATACGCGAGACCCTTGCCAGCACAAGAGTGCATACCTATTGCTAGTCAACCTTTGAAATTGGCAATACATTATTTGGGGCATACCTAAAGTAAATGGTAGCCAGGGCGCGTTATCTGTACCCATCTGCTTTCGCTGCTCGCCAAATCGTTCGGGGATAAAATCTTCAGCATCTATCCACCATCTTGGGTCCCTCTGGATGAGGAGATACGGCACCGATATATTTACCTTGCCTGGAATGTATACATCATCCACTTGCAGTCCTGTGGCAGGTGTTTCGCGGGGGCTGCCATGGATGACTGGAGGTTTGAGACGAAGAGTTTCGTTAATGATGTCGTCTACGTATGTCACCGCTTTTACTTTCTCGTACTGCCATGAATCTGGCCCTTCGGGAAGCACTTCGTCAAGAAGGTTTTGGAGTTTCTTCTGTTTCGACGGATCTCTGGCCAGATAGTACAGGGCACAAGCAAGTGTATTCGCAGTGGTATCGCTGTAGAAGCTTTAGCAAGACGCTCGAGGCAGACCCTGAGGAAGTTTGAGGCACCTTCCAGCAATGATCAAGCTTTTCGAATCATCGGCTTGAGATTGAGGTGTTGGTGAAGCTGAGACGTCATTATCCATAATAGCTTTTACAAGCCAGGATGCTACGTCTATGGGTTTATTGTTGGGTGTCCATTCCTAATGTTGACATATATTAGCTCTAGACTTCCCACACACAAACGCATATGACGTAGAATCCCTCAAAAGCTTACTTGCTTCTTCTCCTGCATATTTGTTGCGCAGAACTCGAAGAAATCCGAGAACCCAGCGGTGGCCCCAGGAATCGAGCTGAGCATATGCATCAGCCATGGTAGGGTTTGGAAGATCCCCAGATACGCCATATGTTTATGTATTCCGGAAATTGCCGAATGCGAGATACCGGTGGTTATGTTATTAAAATCTTTGCTGAAGGCGACTTCGCCCATGACTAGCCACAGTAAGTTCAACGGTGATGCCGTTTGGGAAAGGCGGTAGGGCCTGTCAAACAACGGGGGGCCTTTTTATATATGAAGAAAACCCTTACCATCAAAGCCATAAAACATTGACCACTTTGTAATATCTATCTCTTTTCCTTCACTTTCTCTCAACTTTCTCACGAAAGCATCAGTCTTCTTCTTAATTCGCGGCTCATACATTGACGTTGCTACATTTTCATTAACCTTGACTTAACCGTTGCATCTACTCGATTTCGATAAACACACCTTTACTGCCTAACCCCCGATCCCAAGCTCTCCTTCTTAAACGATATACCTTTGCGTCCCGAATCATGTTAATCGAGTTCTTGTTAGGATCGTGACCGCTTTGGCTGTACCAGATTGCTTTGGGGCATTGAGAATTGGGGCCATAGAGTAGGGGGATGAAAGCCGGGTTGAGGATACTGAGTTCGCGGGGACCTAGGAAAGGCAGCAATCAGTGCGTGCTTGCTTTAATGTAGAGCTTAGGCCAAGGCGGATGTACCTGTTCGCACAATATCACCATATCTGTCATGCATTCTGCCCAATTCCTTATAAAACATAAAATCTCTCGCATTCAAGTACGCAGCGTAGAACCGAGTCAACCTCGCTGATACAGGGCCCGGGAACTTCCCGCAGCGGTGGAAGAGTAACCTGTATATCCCGATACTAGTGAGAAGTCCTACATTGAAGGATGTGAAAAAGAGAGACGTCTTTGCAAAGGCAGCGATTAGACTGTATGAGTCCGCTGATGAGAGGGCGTAGATTACAGCAAGGAAAGTAAGTGTGGAACACGCTATGAAGTGGAACATTATCAATTCGAATTCTATGTTGATAATGAAAAGATGAAAAATCATGCCAAGCAAGGCACCTGCGCCCACTGTTTGAATGGCGGTAGTTTGCGCCATGTCTGTAAAGATGTAGAGGGTGGTAGTCATGGCGAGTGCTAAGTTAAACCATCCTCACTTTCAGTAAGTTTGAATATCGAAGCTTTATAGTAATCTAATACGTGATCACGAGATGCCATTGGGGACGGTGTTTAGCCTGGGCCGCATAGGCAAGCATGGTGTCAGCATAGTCGGGGGTATGATTGGAGGAGGAGTGGGCATCGCCAATGGGTGAATCAGCTTAGTGAAGTTTTTGATGATAAATTTTTGTTATTTTATTAATAACTACAAACAGTTAGTCACCCTTATTGTCCTGCTCGGCATATAAACATCAGACTATAGAGAATATACTGCGCCCTCTACGTAGTGACTATGTGTAGTAGTAATTGCTCTGCGCTCGGTTCCGTACGCGATCTGGGAGCACTAAAAATGACTTACCTTCGAGACAGCATCCATGCCACATCCCAACTACACCTGTTGTAGATTCACTGGCGATACTTCCTTCTCTTTCTTTGCATTACAATGAGTCTTAATGGTGAAAGGTCCGGGACTCTAATCACGTAGTATGATAACTCAGGCCACCAAAGCTTCGGAAACCGTGCGGAGTTAGGATCGGAAATTAACATTTCAAGAATTGGTCAACATCTGTCAACTTTCCACTTCAACCAAAAAAGTCACCACCTTCTCTCCTTTCTCGCATATTGAGTGCAATTATTATGGGTTTCACTATCGTAAACCTGTGATAGTGATAGGCGGAGAAACGGCGTCGCGAGTGAAATAATGCCATAGAGCCCTTCTCTCACTGCAACGGTCGAACGAGCAACAATTTTCCTCTTCTTCAAGTGAAAAATCAATGAAACCCCTAGTCGCTACTCAAACCAGTTTCTCACTTCATCAATCACAATTGCAAGAGCCACAGTCCACCCACCTTAATTGCAACTACCCATAAATCGACTTCCACACCCCAAAAAACTAATATCACCTACACCTCTACAATGCCGTGGTTGATCTACATCCCCAACCACGACTTAGCACTTGTGCTGCGTGACCGCGATGCCAACTACTTAAAATATTTCGATCTATGGGGTTGGCGTATTGAGACGCTCGAGGCATCGGCTGTGCCCGAACCAGTTTCCCTGCTTCTCGACCCGTTCAAAAAGCAGAAACTTTATTATATATGGCGCCAGGAAGTGCTGATTCGGTTGAGGGAGGAGCGGATGAAGGCGGAGCAAATCCGGGAGAAAGCAGAGAAAATTGTCAAAGAGAGGGACAGAGAAGAGAACGGAATTGTAGTCAAGGAAGTGGGAAAGAAGTCAAAGAAGACCGAGAAAAATAGTAAAAAGAAAAAGAAGAAGAAAGGAAGCAGCAAGGGTCTGAAGAAGATATTCAGGGTTGGAAAGAGAAAAGAGGAGGCAGATGCAGTAGAGGCGGAGGACAAGGTTATCGAGGCTAACTACCTAGCAGATCTACAGGGGAGATGGTCCAAGATAGGGTTTCGCTAGCGAGCTTGAAGCGATTGGGTTGAATGATGGGTTGTTCTAGGATGACATGTAGGATAGGGAACAGGGGCATCATGTGAAATAGATGGTCCTGGCTTGGACACTGAACGGATTTGAGACGGGAATGATCGGATGAACATAGAATGGATTTGCGTTTGCCAGGAGCTGGATGAGATATCATAGCATCAAGACTGTAACTCCGGTTTGCATTTCAGGAGCATACAAAGTCTTCGTCCTTACTGGAGTAACTATAATACAACAAAGCAAATGATAATGAATAAACCCAAAGACTGATATTCTCCTTGTTCCTCTAGTCAGGTAAATGTGTTATTAAATCTCTCTGCTAGCCTAGAAAAAGTTAGTGAAAATATGTTTTAGACTTAGCCTGAGCTTTTACAAGCTCGTCGTCGAGGTTTGGCTTCGACGGTTTACTAGTTAGTCGAGTCAATAGCTAATGCCTAACCACATGGAGACTGATCGGCGCCAATATTGGCGCTGAAGGCAACCTCTCGTTAAATTCCTTTCTTCGGTGGACTTTGCAGGGATACCGTCCTTGGGGTTCCAACTGCGCCACTCACTCCACCCCCCTCAAAAGCATCAAGATACCCCTTTCCATCTATCGCTACTACACCGCATCAATCTACCCAAATAATATCTACAATATTCTAGCTGTTAGAACCAAAGTCATGAAGTTCACCATCGCTCTTATCGTCACGTTCGCCGCCACCGCTTTTGCTGTCCCATACGCGAGGTGCCAGATGGGCGACAAGGTTATCGATTGCAATAAAATGGCCGAAGGTACGCTGTGATATTTTTATTGCCTGGAAGCACTGATTTACCATCTGGGTTGTTTATATAAAGGATCAAGGCTTTTCGATGAGGATTGTACATGCCGCTAATGCTTTCGATAGAGATGGAGAAGTTGATGGCTCAGGGCGTCAACACCGAGTTTCGCATTGAGATGAAGGAATAAGGAAGAATCATTTGGCGCGTGCAGCCTTGCATGCACAAAGCGATAGTCAGTTGGAAAGATGGTAGTGTAGGATATAGCTCGCCAAGGATATCAGACCTCCAACCCTACCGCAGGCTGAAAGAGTTCAATCATACCTACCCTTATAATAGAACATAAATCTCTTTCCATAACGTTGCCTCTTACAATGTTATAGATATGTCAGGGAATATTTAGTTCTTCCAACAGCCTCACAAGGATCTAGACCTCAGGAGCCCGTCAAGTATACAGGACAGATGGCTTGTCCTTTTTCATTATCCCCTTTCTTGGTATCTTTGAACTTTCCATAATCACTGCAAGTATGCTCTTATTGCATTATCCATCAAAGCAGCGCAATAATTTGCTAAAATCTTGAAACTTTCTACTCCTGTTTTTTTCTGTTCGCTATTACAATTGTAGCCATGAGACTAACCCGGGTTGATACAAGAGAGTAAATAATAGCAGAAAGGGCGCCTAACAGCAGCAACAATAAGAAAAGCAATAAAAAGAAAAGAAGGAGACCAAAGAAAGAAAGACGAGAAATTGGGGACAGTGGCAATTGGACGCCCAAGAAGGGGTCGAGGAAGTGAGGGGAAACAAACTGTATTGATAACGACGAAGGCTTACCACGTTTGATTATGGGCGTACTCGCTAAAAAGAGCGTTGGACAGATGAGATGACGATGGGTGTTTGATGGCGAACGAGACTAGGGGTGTATGGTAGAGGCGACAGCTAGGTTACAAATCCCTTACATATATCCATCGGGCTTCTGCACGGTGCGAAACTAATCTTTCGCATGATTATCGTATGTTTCTCGAAATCCTCAGAGATGAATCAATAATCTGGCCGAATAATCTAACGCTTGAAACACAATATTGCCGCAGTTTCTAGGGTCACGTGGGCCGATTGGTGATTGGCATTTGGGGATGTAGTCTGCCACCAGTCAACAAGGTACTTTAATCTCTTCTCTATGTCATCTAGTGTCCCTTTTATTCCTTCCGCATTTTCGCCTCTATTCTGTGCTTCTACTCTTTACTCAAACTCGAACTGCGCAACGTTGTACGTTGTATGCTGCTTAACCGGAACCATGTTTCGAAACGGCGGCAAAATTATTTCCAGCAGCTATATCCATCTGTGGCTGTGTAGCTTCATCAAGCTCTCATCCTCCCATTACCCCCTAGGCCTTTCATTCTCCATGTTGACCTCAATCCGGGCTTCATCCTTTTATCCTTTTCCTTTTCTCCCCTCCCGGTAACTAGTCCATCATGAGATGAACACCCCATCAACCTCAGGGGCGTTATGTCTGCCTTCTACCGGCGATTCGCTCGCTTGACGTCAAAACAAATTCCCCTACCGAATTAATATACGATTTACTGCACCCCGGAACGCCACAGATGCTCTCCGCATAATGTCGACAGGGATCCGAGTTTCGAACCTGGCACTTTTTCCATCACAAGGCTTCAAATAAATTGAGAGTAGCGGATGAAAGGGCCAAGAATACAACAAGCGGCAAACAAGTGTATAACTACCCCACAAAATGAATATACGCCATGCTTGCGGCTCCTGTAATTCTGCCTAAACACAGGTACAAGTGTAGGAAGAACCTGGGTTCGGAATCTTCTTATATTCAACGTCTCCCTGGTTGAAATCTAGAATATCAAGCACCTCGTCATCACTCATTCTCACATTTACGCTTTCAAACTCCATACTCATTCAAAATGAAGGTAACCGCCGCCACCGCCCTTTCTCTCGTTGGTCTCGTCGCCGCCACCCCATTGGTTGAGCGCCAGAGTTGCCCAAAGGTTTACGTTTTTGGTGCTCGTGAGACAACCGCACCGGCAGGATACGGTACTGCTGGAGGTCTAGTCAACCAGGTCGTCGCCGCCTATCCAGGAACTGGTTCTGCGGCGATCGTCTACCCTGCCTGTGGTGGACAGTCATCCTGTGGAGGTGCCAGCTATGATAGCTCCGCTACTCAAGGCACAGCAGCCGTTGTCAAGGCCGTGAATGAGTACAACGCCAAGTGCCCAAGCACCCAGATTGTCCTGATTGGTTACTCACAAGTAAGTATTCTTCAGCATCTACAGCATGTAATTGCGTATTGACTGTTTTCAGGGTGGTCAGATCATGGATAACGCTTTATGTGGCGGTGCGGGCGCCACCCTCACCGGAAATGCCCTCGCCGCTGTTAAGGCCGCTATCTTCATGGGAGATCCTCACAATGTTGCTGGACTGTCTTACAACGTTGGTACTTGCACCAACAAGGGCGTAAGCATTTCTCCCCACCCTTTCTTTGTAGCAAAATTGCTAATCACCAAACAGTTTGCCGCCCGTCCCTCTGGCTTCCAGTGTTCACCAGCAAATCCCAGCATCATCAAGTCATACTGCGACTCGACCGACCCCTACTGCTGCAACGGAAACGACGCAAACTCCCACCAGCAGTACGTCAACAAGTATGGCTCCCAGGCGCTCGCTTTCATCAAGACCAAGATCACCGCTTAGATGGACGAGATTTCTGATAAGAATGGTGGTGAGAAGAAACTTCTGTATTTAGTTTTTAAGATGAAAATGTATATATGATATATTGATAAATATGATAAATATGATAAATTCTCTGAACAACTTCCTATACTGAATATTTGGGTTGAGTTTTCGACCCAGTCTAAAGAGTCTAATTGCCACACTGTGCGGACATGCATGTGGCAGGAAGAGAGATAACCGCCCCTGCACTGTGCCACAAATGTTCCACCGTTAGCGTGTCCCTTATTAGAACATTACGTTCTCCAACCTTCAATGGTCAAACCAAGTGTTTGTATCTGCTGTGCCGCAGCGCGTAGGAACCACCTAGGGCGCCAATGTACCATATATCAAGACAAAATGCAACACTTGGACTACAAAACCTCAACCCCCTCCTTCTGATGTATCAGATCTGCCCATGATATTATATTGCCTGTTTAAATCTAATGACACGTCGACACCACTACTCCCGTACAACAAGGATCACGTTCGAAATTTTCATCCTCGTTGCTGCATGCGCAACCTTATCTCTTGCTATTCCCTATACGCACCAGTTTTGGAAGTCCATTGTGCTAGATAGACAGGATGCTGTGGCAGCAAGATTGTAAGTCTGAAGTGACACCTACAATAAAGACGGTGGTTTGTAAGACTGACTTGTCTTCACACAGATCCCTGGGTTTACTATGTGGTATCCCACCACTTCTCAGCGCCGGGGTATCTATTGTCAACATCTGTGTGTATTTGAGATGTGAGGCTCCACTCATATATAGTGTCATTACTACGTCCATTATGTCAGCTGGATGGATCGCCGTGACTATGATTTGGAGTCATTACTACTCTCATACGTTTCGTGAGGGCTGGTGTGGAAACGGTGAGTACCATACTCATCTCTTTCGATTGCCTTAGGATTAGAGAACTCGTATTGATTTAATTCTGATATAGTATGCTATCAATCCCACATTGCAGGCTACTCCCCTGAGAGAAAGATGGTGAAAATTCTAGGCATTGGGGTAGTTATATCCAGCACCGTCACTTTTCTATGGTAAATTCCCCTTTTATTCTGTTCATTTCAACTCTGCGGGATACTATGCTAAAGACCTAGCTAGTTCTTTGGGCTGTCTGGTAGTTGCAGCGAAAGATTTGTATCGTTTCCGCCACGGGAATCTGGAAATGGAGGGTGATCTGAGCGAATTGACACGGCAATTAGAGAAAAGACTGAGGTTAAGGTATAGCGATAATTGGGGGATGGAGGCGGGCGAGAAGACGCTGCTGTAGTGGCAAATTATGGAAATGTACATGAATGAGTACATGGTGTCCCTATAATGTAATATCTACAGAAGGTCGAGCTATATTGGTACATGAAGTCGCTCGCTATGCACCAAATACATAGCCATGACCTAATATCATTGGTATCCTCCACAGGAACTATGCGTTCGGCTGCATTCTTGAGCCTGCCTGAGTCGCTCTCGCCAGTGGCGCCCATGAGTCTTTCTCCTCGGGACTGTGTGAAATATTGTTACGGCGGTCTATTAATTGTTGTGCTTTTCCCAAAGCCTCTTGCGCAAACCCATCACCATTTTCTTCGGCCTCATGTATTTGTTGGAATGACTTCTCCCGGGCAGCCAATAATACAGCTTCCTGTCCACCAAGAGCTGAAATCTTGGATGCAATCTCTGCTTTTAAGGCTGCTTTTTCTGGACTAACGGCAACCAAGCCTCCAGCTTTTTCCTTATCTTCTCGTTGTTTCTTGACATAATCCTTGAGCCCACCCGACTCCTTGACTTTCTCCAAGAAGATATTCTGGCGCGCCCTTGACTCCAGGCGCTGTTCTGATCTCAGGAATGCTAATCTGATGCCATCCTCAATAGTGTCCACAATGCCTCGTTTTATATATCTTTTTGCGGCCCTCCATGCTAGCCTATTTTCTTCCGTGGTGTTGTGTTTTTGTTCCTCCTCGGCAGCCTGTGTTTCTCGTAGTTTCTCAATAGCCTCAGCCCGCACTTTTAGCATTTCCGCGTTCGGCCAATTCATGTCAATAGTACCCTGGTTGAGCCCCATTTCCTCTGCTTTGGCCCTGAACTGTGCAATGATAGAAGGAGTCTGCATGATCCTCCATCTCAGGGCCCACCCCATAGGACCCAACTCCTTGATGCGTGTCTCATCTTCTTTGAGTAGGTACTCGTCTAGCCCGCCTTCGCGGTCGATTATCTTCAATACCCCCGCTGTGACTCGCAACCTGATTTTCTTCCCAAGAGCGATGGAATATAGGTTTTTGTTCAAAACATTAGGTTTCCAGTGTCGGCGTGTCTTCGTCTCGGTGTCGGGTGAGACATTGTTTCCGAACTGAATCATCTGCCCGCCATAGAGGCCTTTATTAGACTGTTTGTAGAGGAGCGCAGGGCCGTAGGGGTAAGGAGGTATTTGAGTGGGGTTTCCAAGTATGTGTTTGGGAAGATGGGAGCCTAGATCGCCACCCTTTCGTCGCTTGAGAGGGTCCTTGTTGAGGAGGGGTGTGGAGGTCGTGAAGTTGCGTGGTGTGGGCTGGGGATTGCGGATCAATATTCGAGGAATAGAGAGGCTCCCGGAGAGCAATTGGCAGCGGGGAGCCATCGCTGAAGTTGAGTGAGTGACTTTTGTGAGAGAGGTGCCGTGATGGTGCTAGAAGACAGTTGAGACGGAGGTTCGATGAAGAATTCAAAAGTGTTCGCCTGGTCTGTGCGCAGGTGGAACGAACAACATCCGGGGCATTGGACGGCATACGCCACTACATAAACAACTACAATTACGATATGATAGAAAAGACTACGTTACCCTGAAGCGCTATTCTGAAGCGCCACCAATTTCTGCTTAGTAAATCTCGACACATTACTCAGCTCACCACCTGGCTTTCACAATGGCAGACAAGCCCCCGCCGAGCACCGCGAGCATTGCCGTTGCTTCTGCGCTGATCGCTGGTGTCACTGGATATTTTATCGGACAGGCAAAATCTCTCGGCCTCTTCGGTGGCAGTCCGGTGTCAGGCTCTGGAGAGAGTGGCGAGAAGAATAATAGAGAGGACTCAGACGAAGACTACGAAGACTCCAGCGACGATGAGGCGCTTCCACTGAGTGACTTTGTAGACCACAACGAAGAATGCAAACTAGTGCTGGTTGTGCGAACAGATCTGGGCATGACGAAGGGTATCTGAGCCCCCATGGACTGATGCTCAGAGCTTCACTGACAAGATTGGATACAATTAGGTAAGATTGCAGCGCAGTGCGGACACGCGACCCTCGCCTGCTACAAACACTTCCTTCGACATGCCCCGAAATCCCCGATCCTGACGCGCTGGGAGCGCTCTGGGCAGATGAAGGTGGCACTGCAGGTCAAAAGCGAGGAGGAGCTGGAGATACTACAGGCACAGGCGTTGAGTCTGGGGTTGGCAGCGCACATCATACATGATGCAGGACGAACACAGATCGCGAGTGGAAGCGCGACGGTGCTAGGGATTGGACCCGCTCCCAAGGGAGTCATCGACAGTGTTACAGGCGGACTGAAGCTGCTGTAGGAACGCTCTTAATGGGAGAGGGCTAGGATGAAAACTGTTGAACATCCAAATCAGCTTCAGGGACGGTCATGGAGCTCGAGCTCCAACAGGAGTGGACAATAGCAATGAAGAAATGAATATGAATAGTAACGGAAATATTTGGATTTCTTAAATGTAGTTGACTAGGTTAGTCCCAAGCTTCAAGTGCCAACGGCATCCGCAGGGAACAGGAATTAGCCGTCCTGGAACGCCCGCCGCCGAGCTCAAACCCGTGAAGGTGAACTCAGGCAACGAAACGAGCCGACTCTCTCTCCAACCTGTCGACCGGAAGATTGACATCATGGGAATTTGATGGCTCCATAGTCGGTCGAACTGCCAGACCGTCGACCGAACACGCCCGTGAGGGCGGACGGGATGGTCGGACACAGGTGGTTGAAGAAAAAAAAGGGTTGGTGACGGTTGCCAGAATTTTATTTTGTATCACGAACTCTTGGCACGCTAGCGGTGACCGGTTGCAGTATAGCGCACCCGCGGCTCTTTCTCATGTCCGCTGCATAACCAACACTCTCCCTCAACCCAGTCACCACCACGTCTATCGACTGTTTCTGCGACTGCAGCTCATATTACCCATATACAACCTGAAACAAAGTCTGGTCGGTCATAATCTGTCACGAGTTAGCCCACCACCGAGGGTGCGCGATCGCGTCATAGCGACAACTTCCTCATCCTCACATCTCGTAGCTACATCACAATTATGTCCGACGCAAACGCACTTGCTATCGAGGAGGCTAACCGCATCCGCGCTGAATTGGGAGTAGCACCTTTACCTGTCCCTGGTGTTGTGGGACCTGCCTTCAAAGCATCCAAGGATGATGGTTCGGATGACGAGCCTGCCAGCACTATCGAGACCCGCGAGGCTGCTGCCTACGACAATTGGAAGAAGTTGGAGGATGAGGCCGAATCGAAGAAGAAGAAGGAGGCCCGGGCCGCCGCCATTAAGAAAGAACGTGAGAAGGCTTCCCGCTTTGCGAAGCTCGAGGGAAAGGGGCTTGCCGAGGCCGCTGTCGATGAAGATGACTTAGCATGGCTCAAAGCCTCCAAAAAGCGCCAAAAGAAGATTGCAAAGGCCGAGAGGACACAACAAGAACACGAGGAACACGAACGCCAGGCCAAGGCATCATTGCAATATACTGAGGCCGATCTCGCCGGCGTCAAAGTCGGACACGAGCTGGACCAGTTCGATGATGGCGAGGATCAGATTCTTGTGCTCAAGGACATCGGTGTTGATGAGGACGAGGATGACGAGCTCGAAGCTATATCTCTCAAAGAACGAGAACGCCTACAGGAGAAACTGGATTCCAAGAAGCGGAAGCGTGCGTATGACCCGAACGAAATGGATGAAGATGGGCAGAGCTCCATCCTCGCTCAGTACGACGAGGAGATTGAAGGCAAGAAGCGCAAGGCTTTCACCCTCAACGGCCAGGGCAGGACTATGGAAGAAGCACAGCTTGACGAGTCTGGCGTGCGAAGGCCTAAGAAAGTGGCTGTTAGCCTTGACTTTCTGAAAGAAGAGACGACTACTAACGACTATATGGATATCTCGGAAGTGAAAGTCAAGAAACCAAAGAAGAAGAAATCTAAGTCGTCACGTAGACAACACGTTGAGAATGAAGAGGATGCCCTCATAATACCTGGAGAAACTGCCTTTGATGAGGAGATGGATGTTGATACGCCTGAGCAAACCGCTCCTAAGCCGAAGAAAGACTTCTTCGACGCTTCATTTGTGGATGACGATGACCTGCAAGCAAATCTCACAGCCCAGCGGCAGAAAGCATTGCAAAAGAGAAAGAAACAAAAGACAAACTTCGCCGATTTAGCACGTCAGATTCGCGAGCAGAATGATGACATTCGTGACACCACCGAAGTGGAAGAGGAGCCTGGTCTTATTATTGACGAGACAACAGAGTTCGTCGAAAATCTACAACAACCCGTTGAGGGGGAGAAAGAAGACCGACCACGCAAACGCCAGAAGTCTAGTCCGCCTTCCGATGGTGCCCGATCTATCGGTGTTGATGACGACGGAGATGCTGATATGCGTCAGTCCTATGCCGACGTGGGAGAAGAGCGGGACAAATCTCGATCAGTTTCCGTCAACATGACTGGCACAGGTCTTGAAGAAGAGAAGACCATCGACCAAGGACTTGGAGCCACTCTAGCCCTTCTTAAGCAACGTGGTGTTATCTCGACTTCTGAAAGTGGCGATCAGAACGCCTTATATCGAGAACGCCAAAAATTCTTAAACGAAAAGATGCGCGCTGAAGCTGCCGCTGAGCGTCTCGCAAAGGAGCAGCGTGAGCGTGAGCGTACATCATCTAGGTGGAACAACATGACACCTCGCGAGCGAGAGGAATGGGCCCGCAAGAACAACACTAACCGCGATCAACTTGAGAGCAGGAAGTTAGCCGATATTTTCAACAAGGAGTACAAGCCGAATATCACCCTCAACTATGTCGACGAGCACGGGCGACATATGGACCAGAAGGAGGCGTTCAAGAAACTTAGCCACCAATTCCACGGCAAGACCAGTGGTAATACCAAAACCCAGAAACATTTGGACAAGATTGTTGCCGAGAAGAAGAAATTGGCGGAGTCTTCCTTACAGACTACACATACTGGTGGCCTGGGTAGTGCTCGTGGTCAACAGGCAAAGAAGACCAAGCAGGCCGGTGTTCGACTGCTCTAGATGGCCCATTCTGCGTCCCAACTGTGTCCCTGGATGATTTCAAGATCATGAAAAAAGCTATGCAAGTACTGAAGTTGAAGGCAGCCAGTGTTTGGTTGCTCTGCAGGGATATGCTACAAATTGGGCATTTTCCATACAGCGCTCAAACTCCGCTGATGAATACTACCAACTAGGGGGTTCTAATTTATGTCAATGATTGACTCTGTGTTCTAGATCCTAAACTGTGGATGAGTCTGAATGCACTTTAAAGGTCAGTATTTCTAAGTTTGAATGGAATAGAGCCAGTTATTAATATAAAAAAATCTTTTTAGACGTTAATTATACGCTGTTGATGGTGATAGTATGTTGTACTATGGAAATTTTATTACTAACTCTAGGACATGCCTCTTACCTTTGAAAAAAAGTAAAGTATATTATCGTTATGTTACTAAGAATCTAAGAAGTATAGCCCTTTCTCCTAGTTAATCAACAATAAGTATAGATCTTCCCCCCTAAGTCAGGATCTTAACATCTAGCGTGTACACAATTCACTATTACTGTAATATTAATAAGCACCACTGCCAAGTCTAACTCTATCAATATTATGTGTATTATACGCAGTTAGTATGCCTCGATCTATATCTTTGAAGGTTTTGTATTGTTAAGATTAGTATTGCAAAAGTGTTCCAACTTGAAAAAAAATCGAATCCTATTTTAAGATGTTGGATGACTTTTCTTTAATTAGTTTTCTTTCTTAGTCATGTGACCCTGGTTACACAAATTCGAAGAACATTTAAGTATGAGATTTCCCGCTGGCTAAATCGGGTCATATGTTGTCTCCTCTTCACGCCCGGCGTAACGGACTCGTGGGGTAAACATCCTTGGTATCTTAACCTTGCATTTACAACTTTCTATCTAAAGTGGTTATTTCTTAATGTGTGCCACTTTATACTCATTCCACTATAGAACGGCCTGCAGGAGGTGCGCCGGGTCGAGATGGACGCTGGGCAATCTATGAGGGCCATCCGCAACTTTACCTCCCGGAAACGAGGCCCCACAATGCATATTTTGGGAGGCAGTTATAATGTAGAGGTGCACTCCGATTTTAAAGAGCCAACCTGTAACGTTAACAGTTAATTGTTCAAAATGCACTTTTCACTTTCACAGCTTGCCACTCTTGCAGCTTCTCCTCTCTTTGTTTATGCGATACCTTCCGTCGAACCTCGACAGGCACAAAAGGTCACGGTCGATTTTAGCAAGAAATATCAGACTATTGACGGTTTCGGCTTCTCTGGCGCCTTCCAGCGCGCTAACCTCATCGTCAATCTCAAGGAGCCGAAACAGACTGAACTACTCAACCTTCTATTCAACACTACATCTGGTGCAGGGTTTTCCATTGTTCGCAATGGAATCGGTTCGTCTCAAGATAGTAGCAAGGACTACATGAACACCATCCTCCCGAAGTGTCCTTCTACTCCAGATGGGACACCCGACTATAAGTGGGACGGCAAAGACTCAGGCCAACTTTGGCTGAGCCAACAAGCAGTAAAGTATGGTGTGAAGACATTCTATGGAAATGCATGGTCTGCACCTGGATGTATGAAATCAAACAACAACGACGCAAACGGTGGAATGCTATGTGGTGTATGTCTAACGCACACACTGAGCGATTTAAACCGATGACTGACAAACAGCAGATCTCAGGAGCTAGTTGTACAAAAGGCGATTGGAAACAAGCCTATGCCAATTATCTCATCAAATGGGCGCAGCTCTATGCCGAGAACGGCGTCAAGATCACCCACCTTGGCTTCCTTAATGAACCCGATTACACCACCTCCTACGCCTCTATGAATTCAAACGGAAATCAAGCCGCAGAGTTCATCAAAGTCTTGCGACCTAGCCTTGATAAAGCGAATATGACTGATGTTGGGATTAACTGTTGTGAGGCTACTGGCTGGTCAGTCGCTAGTCAGCATGCCTCTCAAATCGCTTCATCAGGTGCAGAGAACATGGTATACGCGATAACCTCTCATGAATATACCTCAAGAATTAGTGGAACCATGAAGACAACACGCCGCGTCTGGCAGACGGAGTACTCCGACCTCAACGGCGGGTGGAGTACGGCGTGGTATTCCAGCGGCGGCAGCGGGGATGGATTCACTTGGGCCAATACGGTGTTCAATGGTGTCGTCAATTCGAATCTCAGCGCGTACATCTTCTGGGAGGGTGTGCAAGACCGTGCTACCAACAATAATAACAATGAAAAGCTCATATTAGTTGACGGGCAATCCTACACCGTTAGTAAGAGGCTGTGGGCGTTTGCTCAGTTCCGAGTCGTTAGGCCTGGTGCTCTGAGGATTGGTGCGAGTGGAGGGAGTAATTTGAAGAGTAGTGCTTTCGTAAATGCAGATGGTAGCCTCGCAGTGGTTATCATTAACTCTGGGACGAGTACGCAGAGCGTAAGTATCGCGTTGACAGGATCGACACTGACCAGCCCAACGGTAAAAGCATGGTATACAGATAATACACACGATATGGCGGCCGTGGATGTTACAGTTGCCGCGGATGGGACGGCCACAGCAAGTGTGACAGGTAGGGGCATGATTAGTTTCTTGTTCACTCCCGCTGCTGCTACAGTGCCTCCTGCTTAAGAGATAAAGGAGAAGATAGGGATGGGACGGTGGATATATATGAAGTGAGAATTTCTAGTAGTATTGTGCCATCATCTCTCGCTATTTTACGATCAATTCGATATCAACATGTGGCAAAAATCAATGCTTCTTTCCATCTGGAAATACCAAAGGCTCACCGCTCCCATACCGTGGTACAAGCTAAAAGGAAGCTCTACTAGTCATTGCCGAAGTCCCAAAGTGTAGGCATCAAGTGCCGTTCCTCTTGATTCATCCAATCTATCCCTCACTGGTTACAATCAATGACTCTGTTCAACGTGCTCCCGCATCGTTATTTCTTTTGTCCTCAACTTATCCCCACAGAGCTAGCATCTCTTTTCAGTACATTTTGTCGCTAGTTACACCCAACCGCTTTTCAACTCTGCCTTTTCTTCTTCTTATCACAACAAATCCACTTTCAAATTATCCCAATTCTGAATCAGGGATAGCAAAAGTTATAAATTTTAATTATCTCGTTGTATAAACTTTCCAATTCTGTCTCGAATTCGCACGATAAAACGCGGAGGATAAAGGATGAGAGAGCGTCGCTGAATACCTGTCGTTTCGCGACAGGATTAGACTCCCTCATCATCCACCAATTCTGCAGAGTGACAACTTGCTCAAATATTGAGTAGGGTGGATTCTGGGGTTAGATTGTAACTTTCAAGAACGGTGATGCTGGTTGACTTGCAAGGATGGGGAAGAAGGGTGGGTCGCGGAGGCTTTCTCAGGGGAGCTGGGAAAGGATTATGTCGCCTTGGTGTTGATTGCTGAGTTCTGGTACACAGAAGGTGTATTGAGCGCTGTGGACTGATGATAGAAGTAACTCATCGCAATTTTGCCCACCAATCCAGCTTACATCATACTTCCTAGGGAGGTGGTGGAGTAGGTAGTTCATTTGTCAAGGTAATGCTGGTGAATGAAGGAGTTGCAGACGAGAGAAAGTTGCGCCGATCCACAATTACACTGGCCGTCTAGTGAGGCCGAGGAGAAGAAGATGGTAATTGAAACGGCGGTAACTGGGCTTGTGACGATGCTCAGGAACGGAGCTGGCATCTTCTTGGTTGTCTTGAGCTTGAATGACTGCTCTTCTCTTTTGTTTTGCTTTTGCAGTCTTTGCGCAAAGTGGGAGAGACCAAGTAGTACAAAAATATATCTAGAATCGGGTGGAGACTCTCAAACGTGAAATTGATTAAGTTCTATACTGAATTTCGTGTGGTACTCTTTCGGGTTGCTTCACAAGTATTTCCATAATGAGAATAGGCACTGATAGCCATATATTCATAATTCATGGCCGCTTTGTTTTAAACCCGCCCATGGATTTATGATGAAAACGTTGTGTTGATATATATCATGTCGATGAGAGATTCATGGAACCTCAGCAGAGGTGTTTCATAACCCGACATCTGCTAATTATTTAGTCCCTGCCGCCGTCATCAATTAAAGGATTCAGCCCCCACGCAAGGCGTCCCATCCTGAAACATACCAGCACAGCCCAGTTTACAGGCAATGATAAATCAGTCTTCGCCGCGATGTTGAACTACTAACAGTTTCGATCATACAAGATTTATTATCGTGGGGTTGGTAATATGGAAAACGAGCAACCATTATCGGGCCATATGTACGCCTACTCTCGAATCACCCTTGATGATGCTTCCTTCACGGAAGACGTGCATATCAGAAATCTTTCACCTGGACTATCGAACCTCCACGGAAAAGAAGATCGCCCTCTACGATATTCGACAGACGCTGTACTAGGAGGAACGAAAGGAGAGTGTAATGGTTCTCAGCCTAAGCAAAGGATTTCTGTCATTGGCCAAATTCTTACGATGGGCTGGTGGTGGGAAGTTGCTTCTGTTCTTCTTTCAATCGTATGCACGTCTCTGATCGTCACAATCCTTTTATTCGTAGATGGTAGACCGATCGAAGAGTGGAAGCTTCCGATTCAACCCAATTCACTTGTCGCCGTATTTTCTACAGTTGCCAAGGCTGCGCTCATATACCCTCTTGCTGAGGGCATCGGACAGCTCAAATGGCATTACTTCGATACTACTAAAGCAAAACCTCTAGGGAATATGCAAGCTTTCGATACAGCAACTCGTGGACCCTGGGGGGCTTTCACGTTCATATGGAAGGTCCGTGGAACCGCTATGTTGGCTTCTATGGGTGCCATCATAATGGTTTTAATACTTGCATTTGAGCCATTTACACAACAAATTTTGGCGTTCTCATCTCGAAATGTGCTACTTCGAAATGAAACAGCGACGATTCTTGCCACAAACACTTTGTATCTACCAGATACAGACAATTTGAGAGGCGATGGAGGGAGTTGGGACTATTCAAAAGGTGTGGACTAATGCATTCTATAACATGAAGTCCATTGTCGCTAATACAATCTGTAGTCATATATCCATTGACAACCGGCATTTTTAGAAGTATCATTGAGCCTATCCCACTCGAGCCCGCCTTTTCGAATTGTCCTTCATCTCAATGCAAGTTCCAGGATTTCTCTACTCTTGGAGTATGTTCTACTTGCACATCTGAAATAGTCAATAGAGATTATTTTGATAACTGTACCTACACCGCAGATAGCGGAAATACGACTTACGCCAGTCTTTCTGAGTTCCAGAACGCTGTTCGATGGCGCTTGAACCCAAAGGAAAAACAAGATCGTATTTGGAATGCTTTCGTGAGATGCAAGAAGTACTATGATTTTGTCCCTAGAGATCCCCCGACGAGACTTCCACTCTTCCTCTCTTTGTCCCTAGAATGGTGGGACTGGTACGACAGTGGAGCACCTCCTAGTGTTACACTAATGAAGAATAATGGTACAAAAACCCCAGATAAAGACCCAGCCATCTGGATTCAAACATGAGACGGAAAAGACCAAGCCATGGGTCGGACTGGCGGTTCCGTTCGATACCTACAAACGTATGGTCCAAGCGGCAAGTGGACGAATTCTCCGACCGAAATCATGTGGTTCAACGCGTTTAACTCAACCACCGAATTCAGCCAGTATTCAAATATTGAGGAATTGGGTATCATTAATGGGACTATGTCGTTCTGTCAACTAAAGTTCTGTGCACACGTGCACAAAGGTGCAGCTATCAACAATGGGAGATACAGCACCTCAACTGTCGAAGAAATTGACCTGAATCAAACTGGAACTGAGGAAGCACCTGGCACCAACCCTTATTGGGCCGTTACAAACCTTACATTCCACGCGACTGGAGTCGTGGATGAGTTTCGAATTGGCGCTGCCGCTTTTAGCTCTCTGAGTTCAATGATCAGACAAGTGTTCAAGAATGAGGAGTTTCAAAATGGAATGCATATGTTACCTTTCAATCAGAGCATCAATGGGGACTGGGCAAAGTTTTCTAAAAGGTTGGCATCTGCGGTCTCCTCGGTTCTCTCATTTCCCGGGAATTTGGATGCCAGCACCATTACCGGAGCAGCTTATGGGAGAGAGGGCTTTGTAGAGGTCCACTGGATCTGGCTTTCTGGTCCTCTCATTGTGGTTTGTTTATGTGTTGTCTTCCTGTTTCTTACAATCCTCTTGAGCCACAAGAAACAGTATCTGTTCAAGACGTCGATTTTAGCGGTCCTTGCTCACGGACTCGACTATAGAGATGCGCCTGATTCCCCGTGGGAAAAAAAAAGAGAAAGAAAAATGGATGAAGAGTTGCTCAAGTTAGCAATGGGAATGAAAGTCCGCTTGAATATGAACAATGAGGGGAGGTTGAAATTGAAGATAGAGTAATGAATTACTGACAAAGTTTCCCAAGTACCCTCAAGTGTATGATATCAAATCCTTCTAAATGGAGAGTCGTAGGTGAGAGAGCAGTGGGCTGGCTGCACACCGTTGAGAGAAAGTAAAATGTACACCCTCCTCTGCTTCGACTACCCGCTTCATAAACTGCTCAGTTTGCGTGACTCAAAAAGTCAGGAAACACATAATCAGGTCTCGGCAATACCCTCTGGTATTTCTTGATCACTAAATTTATATTTGGCCAAAAGCATTTTGGACGTTTGCACACTTCACATACTTATACCTCTGGAGCCTGTTCAGCCATATATGAGGAAATATAGGTTCGATTATTCGAATTCATTTTGCTACCGCTATGGAATAAGACTAGTGCCTCTGGAACTCGGAAAGCCAAAGAATTAAGAGGGCTGGTGAATTTGGACGAGGGCAATCTGGAGGCGAGGGTCAAAGCGGAGAAGCTACTGGTAGTCGACAATGAGAATGATGCGATTTGAGGTCTGGGCTTTTCAAATTAGTAGATATGTGTAGCAATGAACGTCTAGGGAGTAGAATATTAGGGTCTTGTAAGCTAAAAGAAATATTTTGCCAGCTAGGATAGGAGATTTACTTATTATTAATTGCATGCATTTAAACGAAAAAGAGCACTCTCTGGTCAGAGGTGCCGAAAGGATTCTAGTGGAACTATTTTTAAACCAGAGGTACTACATCACAAAATTGCTGAATCTTGAAGAAATGCATCACTCCACAGTTCCCATACCTGAGAATTAAATTGCTGTTTTCAAATGCACGTAAAAACAATATAGCAAAATGTGATGATAATTAAGTTTTTATTTGGTGCTGGGAAATATTGTCATCGTCAAATATATAATCAGGGCACTGATATTTGCAAGTAATTGACTCTGTCACAGCCCCAGAAAGTACGAGACCACGATGAGGCTCTTCTTCTCACACCTGAAAGTAGCCAATCGTCTAATCCCTTTATACCTAACACTCATGTTCGCAGTATACATGGTTGAGAGATACCTAAATTTGTCCACGTCGATCTCACCGCCTGATTAGATGAAATCGGCGAGCTGCCCCATGTTCCTCGGCTCAGCCCTGGCTACAAGTACACACGAGTGGGCATTGCGGGACCCGAGTCGAGCCAAGAAACGCCACAGGCAACGGTTCTCACCTGAAAAACTCATCGTCTTGATGTTACCTTGTCTACGCAGTGTAATTACATGTTATTTCTAGGTCTCTCGTGGAATTCAGTGTGGCTCGCAGTCAAATATTTAATCCGCATTTACAATGACAAGGTGATCCTTATATCACTCAAGAATGAGGATTGGGCCACGAGCAATTCCAATTCATGTAGCTTTGGGATTTAACAATCGTTCACTGGAGCAAGCAAACCTATCACGAAGGTACCATCCCTTGTAGTGTTGCGGTGTGACCCGTGTCTACGCTTACTTCAGGTTGTGGCGTTACGAAGCCAAGCACAATCTTAATTTTCAGCCTCCAGCTGCGCCATGAGCTAGGCTGAAGTAAGAAGGATGAAGTCGAATTTTCTCTCCAGCACACCGACTTACAGCAAGGTGATTTAGGGCTGTCTGGCAATGGCTGGCTGAGCAAGGGTATCGTAGAGGCTGAAGATGGTGCTCTCCAAGGGCGTCTGGGAATAGCTTCAGCAGCGTTCGGCAAGCCCTTTGCAGTGCGCAATTCAATCACTACAGTATAAAGTATCTTGTCTTCCCCATCTAATCATTCTCCCATCATCACAATCAATCCATCTCTTCCATTCCAATCTTATTTCCGCTAGTCACTGCATATCTCCCGACAACACTCGCTCCACACATCAATCTCAAGCAATTAAGCAATTTCATCCAACGACAAACTCCACAGTCAAAATGCAGTTCACTTTCGCTCTCCTCGCTACTGTTTTCGCTTCCGCAATTAGCGCGGCACCAGCCATCATCGCCCGCGAGGCTGTCCCCCAAATCACTATTGCTGTGATCAACGACCTCACTGGTGCACATGCCTCTGTTACAGTTCCCGGCGACGGTATTGCGCGCAACCTCCCCGACCTCTTCAAGGGTACTGCGATCGACCAGAATGGAGCTATCATTGGCACATCCGCCAACCTTATCAAGTTCTCTGAAGGCACCCGCTGCTTTTTCCAGAATGTGAACTGGATCATCAACCTCAACGGAAAGGATTTGACTTATGCCGATCTGGATGGACAGAAAGAGATCGCGATTCCGGTTTACTTGAATGGATTCAACCTTCAGTGTGTTTAGGG
Organism: Clavariopsis aquatica; assembly: GCA_013620735.1. Taxonomy (NCBI): domain Eukaryota; kingdom Fungi; phylum Ascomycota; class Dothideomycetes; order Pleosporales; genus Clavariopsis; species Clavariopsis aquatica. The sequence goes on from JAAZQE010000187.1 coordinate 39,225, forward strand.
GGGGTTAGCGGACTGGGATGAGCGGATAAACTATGATTTTGGCTTTGGCCTATTAATTGCATAATTGGGCAGGGAGCATGATCCAATGGAGTTTGTGGGTTTTAACTTATTTTGTATATATTTGATTCTTGAACAATCATTGAATGAAGCATAGTTAATGAAGGCTATTTATCTACAACCCATTCCTCAATTGTGTGAATTATCCCTTTATGATTGCTTGAACAGACCTAGACGGATTTATCGCGAAGCTACTCCGACCAACTTCATCAAGATATGCATACTGCTCAATGTGAAAGTATGTGAGCTTTCTGCCTTGACAGCTGGGAAGTGGCATCACCAGTGTTACATTTGTCAGTACATCGAAAGGCTAAAACCTGGGGCTTCTCAACAATCTAGCCTCAAATCCTAGAAATCTTCTGTTCACATTTTATGACCCATCCCTGTATGTGGTACATCCTGGTGTGCATCGCTAGTATTGGCGTCCTTCCACGAGCCCTAGCACTGAACGAACGGGCTTCCCTCCCCTATTCACATCTATGTGTGCGGCGGCCCACACGTCAAAAAGGAATGCCCGTTGACGGTCCTATCGTCACGAAAGAATATGTTGTTGTAGTCATCAGCATTCCAATGGTGTTGAGCGGCTTGGTGAACGAAAGTGTACTTTCCATCCTCATCGAATGGCTGGACTAGCAGGAACAACTCAGTGATATCGTTGATCCTCAACTAGACATCCAGGACTTTATTCCCCCCATTAGGCGCCAAATTGGATACGACTGTAGAATGGCCATAGTCCATCTCGTGGACTACGGTCGCCAAATCTTGGAACATGGAGTTATTCGACATGCCGCCCGGCCAAAACAGCCCCTAGAAGTCAAAATCAGTGGCGCGAGAGATTTCCCCAACTAGTGCAGGTGCGGACTGGGTGGCCGCTAGATCTGTGTTACCGCTGTAAGACGTGCCGGTAGCAATGATCTTGCCATTTAACTGTGGTTGGTTGGTGAAATGTTAAATGATTTTATCCATATCGGCTTGTTCATTGGGATCTAGCTTGCAGGCCGACGCCCCGAACAAAGTAGCGGCACAATGGATGTCTACCGTCGTAGCGACATCATCTGCTTGGAGCCACGGGGTCGAGCGTGCGCGTGTTATCACTGTCTTGGTACCGCGACCTTGCTCTATTGTACTAAATCTTCACTAGGCTACAGGTGCTGGTTTCGCTGATAGCACATGACGGGGAAAATAGATGCTAATGGCGAGGTGAAATCAGTCTCGCATCGAGAGATAGTAGGAAACACCACTCCGATCGGGGGGTTCGTGACATATTGGAGCAAACTCATTGGACGGCACAGTAGGACTGGTTCCTAGCTCGTCATTTTCTGGCGCTATTGTGCTCATTTTATTCCTCCTGAGATCATTCTTTGTGGAAATTATTAGTGGGTTGAAGTAATTATCGGACGACTTCTTTTATTCAGACAAACTGGACTCATAACTGTTAGCAAGCAGACAAAGATAACGGGATCGCTGAGCTGAATTGAATCTAGAGTGTATCTAGTAGCTTAACAAGTATTCACATGAGTGAGGCAGGGGGACGTCAAGCATAGAGCTGTGTGGTACCTGGAAGGCCAAATGCTGAGCTGCCATTTCATGAGCGTTAAGGTGCGGGGCGTTTTCCAGGGCGGCATCAATGTTCACCAGATCGCGTAGTAGACTGATGCCAAGATGCTGTGTAACACGCTTTTAGTGTTTGGAGCTGGAAGTCTCCATCGATATCTTTGTCTGTGACCACGAAGGTACTGTCACTGAGATATAAACCAACTATTTGCTTGATCTAATGGCTGTCCGCCGGTGGTCTGCTGGTCTAGACTTTCGTTGAAATGGTGGAGGATATTGAAATGAGACGATGGTAAAAGCGCTCGAGGACAAGCTTAATACCTAGTTGGAGTCGCATCTTTGAGGAATGAGAGAGCAAGATTAGGTCAATACTTTTCATCCGGCCTCGCTTGGCTTGACCACCTGCTCCCCACCAAGTACGTCATACTCCAGTCATTGGCCTTGTTTCCCATTGGCAACAACGAAGTGTTTTTCTTACAGATGGTGTTTCAAACAAAGCGGTATGTGTGGTGGCACTAGAGATCGATCTCATGCAAGCTTCCTGGCGCGTATATTTTCGAATAATATCATCCAGTGGTTCATGTGGCTTAGTGGGGATAGAGCGCTAGGATGGCGCTTAGCCGATTGGCCCACGATGCGACCATGGCCAAACATAGATCGAAAATATGTTTATGAGCTCGGATTGTCTGGGAAATGTTACCTTATATCTTTTCTTTATCTTTTGAATACTAGGTGTTCTCCGATCTGGATTTCAAGAACTAGACCAGTCCTCTCTCCTCTTACCCAACGCTTCACGAATTACGAGTTTCTTACTTTTGGATATACCCTAACGGTTTTTATTTCGCGTAGTAGTAGACGAAGTAGAAGGGATCTTACTCCTGGTTACGGCTTGAGAATCATATCCTTGCTTTGAGTCCCTAGCCTCCATCTAAGAGTCCATATTTCTTGAAGATTGCGCAAAAGCCATCACGTTCTACATCTTTCTATCCCCTACCGGTCTTCAAACCACCTTCGCGAAACTCCTCACTACACTTTGCTGCCTACATGGCCTCCTCGACTTGCAAACTTACCGGCAAAATCCCTAGGCCCCCTACAGCCGCAACATCTTGCGCCGTCCCCATCGGCCGAGACAACACGACGATCCTTGACACGTGCTGTAACGGACACATCAATGTACTGCAAACCTTTAGCGGGCCCAATGAAACTAGCGATTGCTACCAATTCTGTACTACAAACACTGTTGTAGACGTGGAGAATTGTTTGAACCTAAAGCTTGGGCCATATAACGAGAAAGACCAGACGTTTCAGTGTTTTGATGCTATTGGGGGAAAGGAGGTAGAGGGTAATGGAGAGAAACTAAGGTTAGGGAAAAGCTGGATGTTTGTTCTATCGTTAGGAATCATCGGGACGGTGATGGGGTTACCATAGGAAGAAATGAGCCCATAAGGATTGTTGTGGATTGGAATGGGTTTATTGAGTTCTTGGATTGCATTAGTGATTGATCTGCAAAGGGATTACCAGATATCGGGATATATTGTGCTTCTAGGTACCTGGCGTTCATTCGAAAGGTTATGCACTCGATATGCAATTGTTTTCTTTTCAAATCGTAAAACAGAACGATAGAACTGATCTAAAGTCAAACTGTTGTTGTCATAGGTTTAAATTTTCTCCTTTCTCTCCCGAGAGATCCCCTTTGTGTCTTAGGTCCTTGCCTTCCTCCACTTAGGAATATTTAATCCAAGTATTTGACGACCTTCGCCCGGATTTGTCTATTACCGCTATACCGCGATGTTTGGCAACTTGAAACTCAATACCAAAATAGTCTCTCATATTACTCTGTAATGGTGTTAATCTCAAATATATATGGAGCTTGTATTAATCTTTAATTGAATAGGTATTACAAAGAGTTATTTTAAATATTAATATCTTCTACTAGCTAT